>CABFVX010001562.1:71373-126851 GCA_902151425.1 Timema shepardi | reverse complement strand
GGGGGGGGGGGGGAATATAGATAACTGGGTGGCCCAAAAACGAAGTTTGTCCAGGGCCCCACGTCTGATAAGGGCAGCCCTTGTGAAAGTAGATATACTTAATTCACGACAGGAGTTTACCTCTGAAAGGTCTTTTTTCCTACCAATATCCTACTATATAATAGATTTCTGGTCTTTTCTAGTTATCATATAAGGAAGGCCCTTTCCGTGAAAAATTGAATATAACCGAGGAACTAGGTTATTTGAACAACAAAATATAACCGCAGTGTAGCAGTACCCAGTTTTGATCACTCCTCAAGGAGAAGGGAAAGTATACCAGTTTTATCATCATGACAATTATTTATTTACCTTCAATTTGCGTACAAATACTTTTAAAAAAAAGTATACGACGACAAACATAAATACTTCCCTCGGGACTTGGCTCTGCCAAAGACAGGACGAGAAAAAATAGAAGGTTTCTTCCTTTCTTCTCGAGGTCAACCCTTTCAAGTGGCGAGTTGTTTCTTTTCTCCGAGACAAAAGAGACATGTTTTCGTTATGAGTATTGTTCTCAGTCCTATGCTGTTTTTGTTGTAGCTCTGCTATGAATGTGATATGGGAATGGAAAGGAGACGTATAAAAACCACCCCGCGACTTTTGGTGCGGAGAATTGTTTACAGACCACCCCCATTTTTCGTTTCCCTTCTTCATAAAAGGTCATAACAAAGCATTATTTGTTCAAGTGAAAATAGATTATTTAATATTTTAGTTCATGTGTATCACAAATTAATCATTTATTTCAACCAATGTGTAGATCGCACTAGTGGAAACGAAGACAAAGATGTTGGTCTAGTCAGTTTGCGGGGTTAAGGGGGTTGGTAATATACCCCCGGGTGAGTGCCCTAAGGTGTTGTTTTTTTCCCTTAAATGGACTATTCCTCTTCCTACACTCCAAATTCTATTATATTGATCCATATTCCTTTAATGAAAAAAATTCGGATATCCTGTATGGATAGTAAGATATGGTGTGTGTAAAACACTACATTTTTATTTATTTTTAGCACCGCACCCTACCAACTATAAAATGTTCATGATACCTATAATCAAATATAATAATTATGCTAATGAGCTAGGGATTAGGAGGGTTGGATTCATAGAAAGTGTACTCACATTTTCATGGGGATCAGGTGGGTTAAACCATTTTGGAAAACACTCTCAGTAGATCCGATCGGGATTCACACTCCGATCTCCTCATCATCAGGTCAGTATAACATGAGAGTAATGCCTTAGACCATTCTGCCAATGAAGTGAGTCTATTTTATAGTTCATCTTCTTAATCTCTACCCTAAAATTGTAAATATGCGGACTCGGATAGTAAGTAAAACGCGACTGCACATAAACAACAATGAATGCGCGCAGACACACATAATAAACAAACAACACAAACAAAGCGCCATTTTTTTAAGTTAAAAGTACTCGACTGATTAGCCGACATACGGTAACTTGAATCTCATCCAACCCGATTATTTCAGTAGAGACTGTTAGAAACAGATAACGGTGACCTAAGCATCTGAACTTGTGGTTCAGCGTGCCTGTTGGTGCTGTAACCTTCTCTTTACAGAATTGTAACTCACGGGCTCAGTCCACGCTTTGAATAGCTCGTAAAACTAATCCACTCTCTCAAACTTGTCTATATTTAATTGGCTCACTGAGGGTGCTTGAATAGGAAGATGAGGTCTGGATATATAAACCTCCCTCCAAACCTCGTATTGGCATTCCACAGGGTTGCCAACTCTTGGCATGGGTGAGAGATGATAACAGCTGTGTCGGACGAGTCACTTCCAAGTCGACGAGTTGTTTAGTCTTGGCAATGGTGTTCGGAGTCTTTTGTTCAAAGAAGGGCTCAGTAATCATGAATCGGGATGGCCGCTAAATTGTGAGGAACGAGCAGGGGCATGGCCATGACGTCACGGACCGACTAGCAGTCTGGCTTACTTAGAAAGTGAAATCTTGAGCTTCTAGAGGTATTGTTCAATACTTGCCGAGAAATTATTTCAAAATCTTCCCATATTAATAATACTTAGAACCGTGTCTTACTACCCGTTCGGGTTACACGCTTAAATAATAGTTACTCTAATGGGCTAGGAATTGGGAAGATTGCATTTAGAGGAAGTGAACCCGCATTTGTGTGGAGGGAGAGTGGAAAACTATTTAATTAAAAAAACCTCCCCCGAGCGAGATTCGAACCTTGATCTCTCCGTAATCGGCAGTCTAGCTCAACATGAAACTTGCGCGTTGGCTAACTATGCCAACGAGTTAGGTAATCTTCCTATCATGCTTACTAATATTTTTACTTAACAATTTTAAAACCACACTTCCCAGCAGATGTGCATCTATGAAAAATGTTGAATTGTCTTATGTTGTACTTCAAAACATGACTATTTCATCACAGACATAAGTTTTCGAGTAATTAGCAACTAGCCAGCCACCTTTTAAAAGCTCTAAGAGTGAATTCTTTTTTTTAAGAAGTAAAATTCATTTTTTGGTGGATGATTTTTAAAGGACACTTTCACAATTTATATTCAACACTATAAGTGTCACGTCAAAATTATACATACTTTCTTATATAGTGTATTGTATCTTGGAACAAAATTTTCTAGAGTAGGTTTTCACTAAACTACCTCTAAGACCTTAGAAAAACAAACATATCACTTTGTTAATCATAATAAATATTCTTCATATATACAACTTAAACACAATTGTTTCAATAATAAAAAAAAATTAAAACTAAAAAATCAGTCGTTAATAAACCATTCCCAAATTATTTGTATTTGTAAAAATAAAAAAATATTTTTATTTCTCATATATACAATTCCAAGTTACCCAATTTGAACTAAACTGTAAAGGTCGTATTCAAAAAGAAATTAAAATTCAATCAAACCTTTTATAATTGAACTAGATATTTAAATGTATTTCTTTTAGAAAAACCAACAATCATTATTATCTATCATCTAAATTAATCCCCAGATACAAATTTTGAAAAAAATTGTTAAAACTGTTTTTGAAAGATTATTATTAACCTACTACTAATTAACTTTTAAAAAATACATAGAATTATTTATAATGTAATAATCTTCTCAGATAGTTTTTTTGAACCAAATTTCCAAAACCATTACTAAAAGATTTAAAATTTTCAGAATCAGTTATCAGTAACGCTTAAACTTATCTTTTCCCAAAGAATACAGTGCTATTGATTAACGTCACACATTCCCCAGATATTCATTCAAACAAAATCGTTTTAGCCATATTAGATAAATTTTTAATTTTCAAATTTTAGCCATTAGTTAACTACCCATAAAATAAATTTCCCCCGATCCCCTGATCCTCCGAAAACAATTATAATGTGCTATGTATCATGTTGCATATCCCTCAGAAATTAATTTTAATCAAAAAAATCTCTAGTCACTTTTAAATTTCGAGCTTAAAAATCAGTCTCATAATTTGAGGGATAGTATCAAAATAAAAATAAACGTAAAGATTCATCATAATATCGAGGTCAAAAATGTTCACGATCCCAATAATTTGATTTTAAAATTTTCAATCACCTTATTTAAAGCATTAGTGCACTAGTAATTATAGTACTAATGTACCGTTGCCCAGAGGAGGTCCGAATGTACTAATTGTACATTATTTTCAATAATATTATGTGCATATACATACATTTATTTTAAAAAGAGTGTATTGCTAACAGCCAGAATATAAAAAAGTCATGGAATTTCAGGCGTGTTATAAACAATTTCATTCTAAGAGGAAGAAATATTAAGTAGCAAAGAAAGGGCAATTGTGTCAAAGATTCTACGCTTACTTCCGTAAAGATGGACCTATTCAGTAAATACAGTGGCAAAGCAAACTGCGGAAGCTACAGGTGTGTCATATAGGCTAGTAATCTCTATTAAACAAAAATTCTAAACTAAGGAAAAGTTATCGACACCAATCAAAAGAGGAAATAACGCCACTCAAATGACACTTTTTGATAAATATGACACTTTGACACAAGTACCAATCCGCAGAAAGGTACATTCACTCTACCTCGACAATGAATTACCTACCCTAGAGAAAATTAAAACATTGCTTGATAACGATAATGACCTTCCTAATGTTTTATTGATGGCACTTCACAGGTTCCTGATAGATATTGGCTTTAAATTCATTCGTCGAAAGAGTAAGTCTTTGCTTCCAGACAGAGATGATATTATTGCGTGGCGGTATCACTACTTAAGTGCTATAAAGAAGCACAGAGGAAGGGAAACAGGAAATTTGTGCTCATAAACAAAACCATGTGTGATTCCGGACACACTACAAAATCATGGATGGACATAACAATTGACAAGAATGTCTAACTACAGGAAGTAAGCTTCCCTCCATGAAAGGCGGGTGCGTCATTATAGTATATTCAGGTAATGAAAATGGTTTTATACTTGATGCAGATATTATTTTTCAAGGAAATGGATGGAAAGGTATACAAAAATATTTCAGAGATAAGCTGCTTCCAAATATATCATCATACATTGTTATAGTTCTAGGCAATGCAGCAATTCTACGATCAGCTACAAAATTCAAAAAAAAAAAATAAGCACCAAGAGTATTATTCAGTCCTGGCTCACCAGTAAAAGTATTTCTTGGAACGAAACCATGAATAAGATGGTGCGTGTGGAAATTTTGTATAAAGTTCGAACCAATTATGAGCGTAGATATATTATTGGCGAGATTGTTAAACGTGCTGTATATGAAGTTCTATGACTGCCACCTTATCACTGTGAGCTTAATCCCATTGAAGGAATTTGAAGTCAGTTTAAAATGTATGTTGCTCAAGAGAAAAATAGGTACATTTAAACTTAATGATGTTCATCGTCTACTAGAATGAGTGAGAAATATCACAACATTGACGAAATCATGTTCATCATGTAATAACATTTGAAGGAACAATGTGGGAAGTAGATGGGCTTGTATAAAATATGCACGATACAATAGTTATACATTTTGAAAACAGCTCCTCAAGCTCTGAAGATGGTGATAGTGACGCTGATCTAAGAGTGGTACCATTACCTGACTAAGAACAAGTAAGAATGTAATTTATAACATCTAGTATAAAATGCATGTTGTAATTTGTATAGTAATTATGAGTATATATTAAGCTTTATACATCAAATATTTTAAGTATAGCCATGTGGGGAATAGGTAAAAAAGTTAGTACAATTTAATTTTGAAAATAGATTTCGTGATTGTGGGAGTCGCTAATGTTTTTAGAAAAGACTGTAAGCCGATAGGAAATGTGTTTACCTGCCAATTAAACATCTACCACCTCCCCACACCGCATTGTTTACTAATGGAGGAATTCCAAATAAACCCTCCATCCACACGTCACAACAACCGAAAGCTAGGAGGTTTGGAAACAGTTAACTGATAGAGAACGAAGATAAAGCTTTCCTCCATTAGACCTGCAGTTACCTCAGCGATGATATAAGGTAAAGGTATATTTATTGTGTCACACTTACGTCACTACAACGCCCACAAGGTGTATGATATATACCCCGTTCCATTATATTACATTTCTATGGTCTCACCTGTGGAGCATATTGGTTCTTCAATTTCTTCGGCATTGTTTCAGAAACAGTGTTGACAACCTTCTCATCCCCTCCCCTCCCCCCCACAAACCTGTCAGTCGGTCCCTTTATATACGTTTATATACGTGACATTAGCGGAGTAGCATCTTTTAAATAATATCTATACTATACCTTCACTAGTGTACACGTGGGCTAAGGTGTTAGTCTCATCTGGTATGGTTTTCTAGTGACGGGAAGTTTGCAGCTTGATTCCCGGATGTGTGTAATGAATATGGATTTTACTAAATTGTTTCCCAATCCACCTTCAGGCCAATATGAGCATATTTTCTTTAAATTCTATTTCAACAAAATATGACAACATTCCTTTAAAGTACTAGTTAGTTACTAAATGAATGTGCTAGTTTCCTTATCTAGACTTAACACTATCATCTCTTTAAACCTTTGTATCGTAATGGCTTGGTTTTTTAAGTTAATAGACAGCTGTAACCATTTCATAATTTGAAATTATTGGTTTATCGAACTTACCACGAGATTTCAATTAGAGGGGAGCTTGATGATTTATGACATCTACAAAACATAAAAGAGAACAGCAACATGTCAACACAACACAGAATCTGGCTCTTTTCGGGGAAGCACCGATATTTGCTATATATTGGCTACATTTGGAAATATGGATGGGTTAATGGATTAGTTCGAATTGAATAAAGATTGGTAGAATAGAGTGTAATAGGCTATTATTATAAATTTAAAAAAACGTAAAAAAGATAATTAAGTTTTTAATGAATTTTTGTCTTCATCAATTCACTGAATTATAAGCGGAATCAATTTTCAATATTAGGGATGAAACTAATTTAAAATAGTAACATAGAAATCACGCCATAATTATTTGTCCTAAATTTCAAACTGTAATTTATTCGTGAAATTTTATCACTGAGTAATATCGAAAGAAAATCGCAAAGCTTGTACAAACTGAAACCCTTAAACAAACGAAAAAAAACCCTACCCTTTAGTACTTGGAGTCTAACAATATAAAATGTAATACAAACCGATCAGGCATGATGACAAAGAAGAATAGAAAAAATCGGGATAAGATACTTGTTTAATTGATTTATTTTTGTAGCTAATTGGGTCAAACATTTTGTTGTTAATCCCTAGACCAATTGGAAATCTATTTTCCTCATATATCGTTTTCTTCATCAATTTTTAACGTGTTAAATAACTTAAGAAAACGATTGACCAGCTTCAATACTGAGCCTTTTGTTAAATATTGATAGAGCAGTTGGCTTAGGTAAGCTGATAGATCACACGTGGAAAGTTCAGCTTAGAAGAAATACAGGCACCATGATGTTATATCTATAAACTGTTTCTTATAAGTCTTAACTCAAAATTTATTTTGTTTAATTGTCACTAAAGCTATCTTTAAATATTTTCGCCCGTGTTTCACGTTTAATGGGCTAGGGACGACGAAGGTATAGTTTGGAGAATGTGTGCAGAAAAGCAGGGGGGGGGGACTCTTTAAGAAGAACCACCTCAACTCACCCGGCTGGGAATGAGCCCCAAGGTTCTAAGAGGCTAAAAGGAAATATGACCCGCTTCTATATTCACTTCTTCAAAGGCACTATTCTCGCAACAGAACAGACCAAACTGCCAATGACAGGGAGATCGTGATTTGATCCCGTTCGGATGTACTGAGGTTTTTCTAAATGGTTTCCTAATCTCTAACCCATTAGCATATTTATTGCATAAGCGGATAACCCGAATGGGTAGTAAGACACGACCCACTCAGGTGGCGTGGTTAGCTAACGCGCGCTAGTTTCATTTCGAGCTAGACTGCCGAAGATCGGGAGATCGAGGTTATAATCTCACTCGGGTGACCTACAGGTGGTTTTTTAAATGGTTTTACACTCTCCCTCCACGCAAAAACGGTTTCACTTCCTCTGTATTCAACCTTCCGAATTCCTAACCCATTAGCGTAATTATTACTTAGACTTATAGCCTTAACGGGTAATAAGTCGCGGTGCTAAATAAAAAAAGTAAGACGCCGGGCTAAAAAATAAATTTATTTTCTTATAAAATACCAAAATATGGAATATTTTTGCTATAAAAAATCGTTCATCAGATATTAAGTTTGAAACAATAATAGTATATTAATTTTATAAGTTTTCAAGTAAAATTAATGTTGTAAATTCGAAAAATAATATGTTGAGCAATCTTATATATGTATTTTCTAAATGTCAATGGTTACATTAAAGTACCTTGCTCGATTGAAAAAAAACTAAGAGTTTCCTGCATTTCACCCTACTTTGCCCGGACGTTAAATGAACCTGACCAACTGGGCAGGCCCAAATAAGTTGGATTTTATTTGAAAATATTCACCTGCTTCTCTAAATTGACGCAATTTGTCCGTACTAACTTGTGGGTTGTTGTTGCGTTGGGGAAGGGGAGGGCGGAGGGACCTTGACCAAGGGCTCGGAACTACAGCTTCCAACTATTTGGCTCCACTTCACTTGACCCTTTCCTTACGTGACGTAAGTTGATTACCCGAGTAGAGTAGAATGCGGCATAAGAGGAAATGTCCGTCCGTCTCTCTACTCGCTTGCTCACTCCCTATACTCCCGTTTACTGTACAACCTGTAGTTTGTAAAGTACATGATTCAGACTAGTTATCTAAATATAAATTATTATTATTATTAGCACCGCGTCTTACTACCCGTTCAGGTTATATGCACTTACGCTAATGTGTAATGGTAGGGTGATTGTGAGATGAAATGGAGGACCTACAGTTTAACGTGGAATCCGAACCACAGTGAAGGCCTGGCATTCCCCACATTCACAAGATGTCTTGTCAGAGGTGAAGGAAGGGTTTGGTAATCAGGTAAATCTGTGCCGGGACCTGGGATTGAACCCCGGCCGCCAGCACAGAAGTCTGACACCTTACCCCTAGACCGCCAGGTCACCCTAAATATAAATATTGACTTGATCTAATAGAATTGACAATAGTTTATTTACTGGATCATGTGTCAAAATCATCTGGTACTTAGAGATGTTTTAAAATCTTGAGATTTGACACATTATTGGCATTCTACCCACAAGAGGTTGGAAGAACATAGAAGCCTATAATAATGTTATTTTGTTACAAAATCAAACTTGAAAATATTAACCAATTTCATACACATAGGCTACAATTAAAAGAAGAAAAAATTGTTTACCCAATTGTTATTATATTTAAAAATATAAAATGGATCAGTTAAAAGTCTACAGTAATGTGGAAAAGCTGCATGTAAAATAGGCAAATTCATACTTGATTATTAAATAGAGTCAAAACGAAGAGCTTACTGTTGTAGAGTTTGCCATATCTTGGAAATTCCCAAACCAAAATCAGTTTCTACAAATATTTATACTGCATGGATAGCTACAAATAGATTCAATTCTCACTCACATGACAAAATATTTTGAAAATATGAACATTCAAACTACCCTTTGCGTTGGGCAAATGTAAAATGTACAAGTCCTGACTGATTTGTGGATGACGAGGAGGTCGGGATTCAAATATTGGTCGAGTGTAGTAAAGTTATTTTCTACATCGTTTCCTACTCTCTGTTCAGGCAAATGAGGGTACATTTATTTGAAAATATTCCTTCTTGGTCTCTTCCAAATTAGTGTAAATATTTATATAGCCCAGACAGGAAGTAATAAAAAAAGAGGAAATGTTAATATATATGCTATAAATCACTAAGCCTAGTAAATGTCAGCTACTTTTTGAAACTATTCCAATAGTTTTGTTTTATTTTAAACCAACCTTAATTTGAAGACAGATATAAAAATATTATTAACTTTTGATTGGAGGACGAAACCTTATATCTGAATTAATTGTATTATTATTATTATTATTATTATTATTATTATTATTATTATTATTATTATTAGCACCGCGTCTTACTACTGTACTGATCGCCTCTTTGAAAGGTAACCAGTAACACTTATTGAGCTCAGTGAAAAGTTAATATATATATATATGTCCTCCTCACTCAACTTAGCCAAGACTGAAAGAGAGCATAAGTAGATATTTAAGCAAAACAAAAGGATGTTAAGAGGGCTACACAAAACACGTGGTTTCCCACAGGGATCTCTAAATCATAATCCATCTACAAAAAGGACTTTAGTATTTATTAAGAGACAAAAAAAATTAAAACATTATATAAGGTTAATTTAAGGCAAAGGAGAACAGATTTACATTTACTACATTACCGATTTGTTAAAAGGATTTATAAAAGATGTCTCCAGTAGAAGACCAGAGAACAAAAAAAAATTAATAAAAACAAAGAAAATAGTCTTCAACCATCATACCTAATCCCCTGTTTGATTACATTTTAAATCGCGTGGTCTATAGGATGCCGATTGATATAAAACCATAACATTAAAAAAAACAGGTCACATGGTTGGCAAATTTATCGTTACATTACAATACAAAAAACTGCATAATAATAAAAACCTAAAAGGTCATAATCAGAAAAATAACTACAAGGAAACTTTACCTCATACTACCAAAACAAGAAATAAACAAAAAGGAAAAAGACTACATGTTAAATTTGAAACGTTTCTTCAAGCAATTTAAAAAGAAGGAAGAAAACAAAATATTATGTATCACGTTAATTTAATCCAAAGAGCGAATGAACGAGTAAACGGCGTCATCTCCCTGAACAGGAAATCGTGATTTTCGGTGAGGCCAATCAGCGACAAGTTCGCAAGATAAGAAAAAGGACCAATGGCATTATAGTTGAGGACTTGACATTTTTAAAATACAAGGTATAACAAAAAACCATTAAGGTAAAATTACATACATAAAAAAGGTACAAAGAGATTTTAATTACTTAGCAAAGATTGAATTAATCATTTATAAAAGATTATTAAAAACTTTAGTTCCACTAATTCCCATCCAGATCGCCACCTTTTCCGGAACTACTCCTTAATTTAAATTTTGTCCGACAGACTTCGCTACTTGCCACTATCAGGAGCTTTAAGGTCAATAGAAATTTAGTCAGTTTATATTTAACAGTACACTACCCGTCGGGTTATACGCACTTATGGTAATGTGTAATGGTAGGGTGATTGTGAGATGAAATAAAGGACCTACAGTTTAACGTGGAATCCTAACCACGGTGGAGGCCTGGCATTCCCCACATTCACAAGTTGTGATTAATATACGTCTTGTCAGAGGTGAAGGAAGGGTTTGGTAATCAGATACATCTGTGGCGGGACTGAGGATTGAACCCTGGACCCCAGCACATAAGTCTGTCACCTTACCCCTAGACCACCTGGTCACCCTATTAAATACTATTTTCACACTATACAATCTTATATAATAATAAAATTAAATGTTTGTATGTCCTGAGCACTGCGTGATATATCCACCATGCAGAGATCTGAAATCTTAAAAATTTGTATCCCCTGTCTACGAACATGTGAACCTTGAAGCAGGAATTTTAAAATTTGTATTAGTTTTGTTTTAATAAATTAAAAACAAGATAAAATTAAGAGTTAATTTGTCTTTTATGATCATTGCGTAATATCTACCGCAAGCAGAAGTCTTAAATTTAAAACCTTTTTAAACCCGGTGCATGAACGTCTGAACCTCGAAGCAAGAATTTTAAAACTTTGATTAGATTTTTAAATTCACTAAAAACCTGGTTAGGCCGTGGGAGACGCAGGGCTTTAAGGTACTAACTTTAAAGAAACCTTCCATGCACAATCATTAAACTAAAAACATTTCTCTCTGGCAACGCCAGGTACTTCAACTAATTAAGTAATAAAACGATTCTTTATTCGTTGTGTTTCAATTGGTCTCCGCTGCAGGGGAAAACTAAAAAGTATGTGTTAGAGTCATAGCTAGGCAAGCTGGTTTTACAAATGTGATTTTCTCCAGATATCTTTACTATACTCTAGATACATGTTTTTTAAAACATCCTCCTCAGTTCTACCTCAAGATAAAGTTAAGATGTTAGTTTAAATATATACTATCTCACTACCCACATGGATGATAGACTTACGTGTATATTTATTATTTACGCTAATATGGTGAGAATGAGGAAGGTAGAATGATAATAAATTCACTGAGTTTGTATGAAGAGAGATGAAAAAACTACTTAGGAAAATTCATTGTTGGTACAACCGGATTGAATTCGAACGCCATCTCCTTTACCGGCAAACCAGGCCAAATAAACTTGAAATTTAAACCGAGTGCCCAAAAGCGTGGGTTTAAGGTGTTAAAAAAACATATATATATGTTTAAAGCCTTCTTTAAATAAAACAGATTTCTAATAACAAAAACAACTATTTTTACTTGCAAAGTATCTTTTTGACTTCATACTTAACTAATACAAATTACTAAGCTATTTTATCATGCTCTTCAATCGGGCTAGAAGCTTATCTAAAGCCCTGCTTCATAAAAATTATTCAATAATTTTTCCTCAATATGTTGACCCACTTGTACGCACTACAGGTCTATGCATATCAATGAAGGATTAACGTAACGAGAAAAGTTGAACATTGTTTTGTGTGTTTTCATTCACCATCGAAACTAGTTGAAAAGTTTAAAACATAACGTGTTGAGTTTAAATAAAATCTAATTTTTCTATATACCTGATAGTTATTTTAATTCGGCTTAAAGCGTGTTATATATGTACATTACATAAACTTCACTGACAAAAAAATGCTTGGTTTAAAAATAAATATTTCCAGTCAAGCGGTGGGAAGAATCTGTTCCATCAATGGGACAAACAATAAGAGTGAAAGGTATAAGTTTAGTTAGGTTTTTGAAGCTGTTAAACGAACACTAGCAGATTTGATTGAATATTATTTTAGAGTATAAGCTAATTATTTGTTTTGTCACTAAATCCCACCAGATAGGCCAAGGGTTTAATCATTTACTTTTAAAAAACCATGATAATTATCACATCCATTATTATATTATTTATATTTACCGAGATCAGTATGGGGGCCTATTATTTACTTTAATTGCTTTTGAAACAGATGACTTAGAAAGTGAAACATACTCTGAAACTATCTATGAAAACATTAAATAAAAATCACTTCTAATATACCTACATAAATATAGAACAGCGATGTATGTACAGTATGGATATAATGCTATAATTATCCTTTAATATTTTCAATTTAGATATAGTATGTTAATGTTTATCCATCCATCACATCTTATTACGCATCGGGGATATCCACATTTAATTATACTTTTGAAGTATGGATAACTAAAGTATATTTTATACAACTTGTACCCCGATTTGCATGGATAAAGAGGGAAAAACCATTTTAGTAAAAACACCCTAGCTACACCCAGCCAGAATTCAAACCCTGGTCGCCCTGATCTTCTCCATCACCAAAACCCTAACTAGATTAACTTAATGTTTATTCCACGTGCTCACCGACTTAATTATTTAAATAAACGAAGGCTTACAAAATATACACACAGAAATAAAGTATATCCCAATAGTCACAAACGCTAATAACCGATGGACCTAAAGAAGATCATAATCCATTATTGTGATAACAAATTAAAACCCTACCCGTTCCTAGGCCGACCCCTATGTCGTGGTTGTAATTACAAGTATTCCCCCTAAAAAAAGATGATACTGTATTGGGGTTTAACCATCGTCATCGTTATCGACTGTATCCCAAACTACGTTCGACTTGGGAGACGATCGATCCTCTCAGGTTTGTCAAAACGTCTGAATCAGCAGCGTCAGCTTGTAGTGACATGTTTAACAGTCCGTTAAACAGTGACGGGCTGTTATTTGTCTCCCGTATCAGCAGTATGTCGAACGCTTCATTAGGCTGGGAAGAAAAGCGTCATTTGTTTAAGAGGTGGAGTTCAAGGGTGTCTTTACCGCTTTTTCTATCCAGATTAAAGTGTTTGCTTGGATTTATTTATTTTGCCGGTGATTCGTGTCTTACTGCCTGTTCAATCATATTAATGGAATAAGGATTAGGTAGGTAGCTCTTATAAAGAATATATCAGTGTTTACTATAAATCATAGTGTATATCATGTGGTGAACCAACCCAAGTACACCCAGTGTAGAGTCAAGGCACAACCTCTCCATCACCATAAATATAGTACCTATATTGTAAGCCATTTGAACCGACCTCTTCATCACCATCGATCTACGAGTACTACATTGCAAGCCGAATGACCTAGACCGAGGATCGCCAAACTCTTCGAGTATGGGAACTACTTTTAAATTGTCAAATTGATTTATGAGCAAGGCCATTATTGTGGCTTTTACATAGGATTTGACATCACACCTTCATTAAAACGTGTGTGTGTGTGTGTTTGTGTGTGTGTGTGTGTGGTGAGGGAATCAGCCCGCGTCTTGGATTCTTAGTTGTTATGGAAATAATGTAAACAATTTAGTACATTTGGGGCTAAAATTAACTTTTCTAATGCTATAAAGTAAGATGATTTCTCATCTTTTATTTCAAAACAAAATTACGGTCAAACATTTAAAAAAACTTGGTCTGTAACTTACACAGAAGAGTGGTATTCAATTCCATTAAATTTCATTTATTTGAGGTATTAAAGTGCACGTTCTGAATCGACTTATTATATCAGCACATGATAATTTCCATGATAGAGAGCTTACTAATATTTCCGGGGAAGATATTTTCACATACCTTTAAGGGTTATTTTACATGCCACAATCACATGGGACTGACGGCTTCACTTCTCCTACGAAGTATGTTGTGCTCAGTAAAAATGCGTTGGCCCAATCTGGGTTTGAACACACAAACATCGGGTTCTGAAGCGATTCATTTATCCCAAGACCACCGAGGTCCACCAATTAGAAATATTTTAAATGTTGATGAGTAACTTTTCACTTTCATTCGGATGCAGTTATCAAGAAGTTCATCTGATGCTATATATATATATGTATGTGTTTAACCACATGCAGTTAAAAATGAGGACTTCTAAAAAGTAGGGTGTATTTCCAAACGACACCTTCATTTGGAGTGCAACGTGAACCATAATTGGATAATTTTCCTCTCAGACAAGAGGCTATACTTATACCAAGGTTGAGGCAAAACCTTTCAAAGATAAGCTACTTTCGAAAGCTCAAAAAAAAAACTTTCAGCATGAGCTACCAAAAATGCGGTCGCGAGCTACTGGTAGCTCGAGATCGACCGTCTGATGGCCTCTGCCTCAGGCAGGCAAATTCAAATATCTATATCGTTCAACAGAAATTCTCTAACGGTACAATAACTTCCATTCCCTTAGTAATATTTTATATTTATCTTGAGATAATAATCACCGTATCTCACATTGTGCTGATAAATAATCTTCGATAAAAGATATTAATGTTTGATGCGAAACCATTACTAGGCTTGAGCTTCTATACAATATATTGCTTCATTAAAATTATCTCTAAAACGTCACGAAACCACTGCTGAGTTCTCTGGTTATTATTTCTAGTATTACCTCGGATATAAATTAAAAATCATTAAACACATGAAAATAAAAACCTGAACTTATACTATACCATGAACGTTCATGCCACTATTTTCTTTTAACAAATATAAACTAGATCCTGGTTTTATTAGCAAATACACTTATTTCAAGAAATAACTTCATTCAGAATGTATTTTTGTACTGCCACCAATAAAATATAAGAGGAAATGCGTCGTTAAAGCAGTCAGGAACATTGAATCATAAAAAAACTTCCTTTTATTTCAGCGAAAAAATAAAAATCTCTTGTGTTTGATTTCTTTTTCTCTAATGGTTCTTTCCCTCAAGTGTCTTTCTCATGGATCCTTCGTGAATTGTGCCTGTAGAAAATCTATGGCTTCAAGCAAAATAAGGACACACCGGGCAAGCACCGCCCCCGCCCGAACGGAGTGAGGGAGGCGTGTAACTTGTTCCGGAGGCAAACTCGTCGGGATGGGAAGAGGGGGAAATGAAGATTTAAAAGGTTGTCAACAATGTTTCTACGAGAGAAAAGACATGGGAACATCTGCGCTAGACAGTCCATGTCTGTCTACTCCCACGACCTCTTCTTTGCCCGCAACTCGCATAGCTTCATAACAAGCCGGTAACGTTTCTTTCTTGAAAATTCTGTTGCAGACGTCATAAACACCAAAGTCTGGTCAAGTTATCTTTGGATAGAAAACAGGCCTATTGTGAAAAAAGGGAGGGGAAAGATAAAACCAATAATATCAGACTGGACAGGTAGACATTTTCTAGAAAATGCGTTAAATCCATTCTTTTAATTATACAAAATAGCTATAATTATTAGACCCATATTGGTGTCAACTCTGACTAATAGTCAATCTCATCTAGTTTGGTTTAACAAATACCGTAAATATGGGGCTGTAATCCTGCCCGTATATATTCAGAGTGGTTTACTTAAATGGCTTTCCACTCTCTTTGCGTGGATTTGGAAACATTTTCTCTAAATTCTACCATCCTCAACCATATTTCATTAGTGTAATTTTTGGGTATTTAGACGTAAAGTACAAAATAAAAAGATCACCTCGCTGGTACTAAAACGTCAAACTCTCCAAATTTTAGACTGGATTTCTGGTAACGGGGAAGTTGATGATTGAATCTTATCTGGATGTACCGGAGTTAGTGATCCCTCATTTTATTCACAGTTGAGATTCATTTTTTTTTTTACTCCAGGCAACTACAAGGCTGCATTTTCTCTTTTGGTAGAATTTTTTTTATAAGCCCACGTGAAGTTTTACTATTGAAATAAGTTCTGAAGTATCAAGCACTAATTTTTTAAATACACATTAATATACATAAATCACATTTAAAAAACATATTTATTGGTAAAAAAGATATTTAATTTTAATGTTTTTGAAAACATTCTAGTTTTCATGTATTATTTTCTAAAATAATATTACCGAAACTTTTCAACTATATCCTTGACTCATCCACTTTTCAAAGGACCCAAACAAAATTGATTTTTTACAAATGATTTGTTGGTCTAAGGTGCTAGAATCTCATTTAACTTTTCTCCCTTTGAGGTTATCGGGGCTCGAATCCCTGCTTGGTACATTGACGAGGTTTCCTCACATGTAATTTTGATTTATATTTTTCACACTATGTATTGAAGCTAATTCGGTTAAACATACAATGGATTTTTTTTTTACAAATTTGACCCATAGAATCGATCGATAGCTCGTTATCACTAGAATAATCCGCAAATCATAGAATTGCCGTGAGATAGGCAGAGTGGTTCCCTGTATTCTGAAGCAACATAACTTGTCACATTTAGGCGCTTAGCTTTGTGGCCTGCATTCATTTCAATACATCTTTAAGTAAAATTATATTATATGTACCTTATAATCGTGGTCTATTAAGATATATCTGTACAATATTTATATGATTTAGTTAATGTATACCATTGTTTATCAAACTTTAGTGAGTCATGAATCCTACTAGGGGCCATACATGGACTATCTGACGCACCTCTTTCAGCTCTTCATAAAAAAAAAGAAACAAACATTAATAACTTATATCTTGTAAATTACAAACAATTGTTCCCAATTTTAATAAAGCGCTGCTATCAAGCCAAAATCCACGTTAACTTGTAGGCCAATACCTAATTTAATATTAACAAATACTATTTTATTATTAATAACATTCAATATCACCCCTGGTGCCCTAATTTTGAAACAATGATCTCGATGAATATTCTATCATTAGACCCCACACGGAGCTGTAGAATATATCTACTATTTTATTTACCAACAGAGAGTACACTGAAGTATAATAAAGTTACAAAACATGGCCGTGATGTTATTTTGTTTTTGATGTTCCTAATTAAATTTCTGGGACTATTGTATCAAACCATAACCCTCCCCTGGGTGAGGGATGGTTGGCGAAGGGTATGGAAACGTTATTAATATCGTCCCATGCCAAGGTTTGGTTTTCAATTCGCAACACGTCACTAATATTTGTCCTATTGTTCGTGTTAACTCGCCATTAGCTACGTCACATGTTTTTCAAACAAATAAAACAAAACACACATGAAATATGAATTACAGTTGATTCATTACTTGACAATACTCGTCAAAACAGTTGTGTGCCCTTTTGAAACAGATAAAAACAGGTCGCTTGCTTGATTATTTTGAAACTAGGAAAATAAAGAAACTAAAATAATTAACATATCATGTATAGATACATTCAAATACTCGACAGTCTGAAATGGCTTTATTCTAAATGGTCTTCACTTTTTCCCTACAAGCGAATGTGGGTACATTTCCTCTCCATCCTAGCTTTCATACACTTACCCTATATCTAGGTAGCCCGGATGGATAGTAAAACGAGGTGCACATACAAAATAAAAACATACTTAATGAAGTTTAACTACGCCACCTAAGCTCACTCAGAAGCTTGTTTAACTATTCTCAGCACAGCCGAAAAATGTATATTTGGGGAAATTAGGACTTCCCCTTTCACAGTGAATAAATTGACGGCAGGACGACTTGGTTTTATGTTAGGTCTTGTTTAATATAGTTTTTAAGTTGAACTTTTTTTAATAAAATAATTCAGTTCAGAAAGCGCACATAAAATATCACTCCTATTTTTTTTTAAACCCACAAAACTCAACACCACACATAATAATAATAATAAGAATAAGAAGAATAAGAAGAATAATGGGTTTTAAAGGTGCCTAAATACAAACTTATATACGCTATTATACACTTAAAAATCGTACTCTACATCTAAACAAATTACATACGAGATATTATAATTGGACTAGTTAGATCTGTTTCCCGGACTTTTCTTCCTAAATATATTTCTTTATATTTTATACTGCCACTTAATATCCGCTCAGTCTATTTGATAATATAATATATACATAATAATAATTTTTATATAAAATAATCTAAATATCGATGTATGTCTGAGTTGCATCCCTCGTACACCAGTTTGTGAAAAGATTAGCCGGTACTTATGTATCATTAACCAGGGTACACCCGAAAGTACAAATAATACATTCTTTCCGTGAAGGTTCTTTCCATGTCCCGATGAAATGAAGCGATGGTACTAGTGAAGATGAGAGTGTGGAACCAGTAGAAACTACTAACCTAACTAACAAAGCCTAACTAACCAAATCTTGGTGGTCATTGTGATGATTCCCCTTTTGGGATAAATACACATGATACCAGCCGGGAATAGAACCAGAATCAACTATTAGGTGGGTAGCCAGGTGTGCTGACCACTATAACGAGAGACCGGTCATATAATAATAATATAGTAATCTAGAAATATACACATTAATTAATAAATGTTAACGTTTAGTTCATTCCAAAACGGTGAATTTTAAGTTCACACCTTTCAATATAATGTTTTTTTTAACGGTTTCATTGATGTGGTATAAATTAGGAGTATGGTCATAGAAAATTCCCCCACATTAACGTGTAGAAGAATGTGTAAAACATGAGGATAGATACCATTTATAGTAACTCCTTCAATGCACCTGGCTTATATTATAGCCTAAGCCTTCACTTTCATGACAATTTCACCTGTTGTGAGCCGAATACCTTATATTGCGTGATCACAGGAGTGGGCCACAATAGTTATTAGACATAATTCACTGGGAGAGTAATTAGGGGATCCCTAAGACTAAGAAATTGGCAAAGTTTAAGTGAACTCAAGCGCAAATTTAAGGGGTCACCTGATCACCTCCTTGGGTAGAATATATTTTTTTTAGACTAATGAAAGTGGAGGGTGAGGGCTGTGGCGGCGACCAATGAGATTTTTATTTTGCATATTATTGCTAGATTTCGGGAGAGTTAGGGTGGGCAATGAGCACTGGGCAAGGCAATTGGCAAGAAGGGTGCATATTAAGTAAAAATATGCCTACCAGCTCACGCAAATGTTTCTTCATTCAATATATCTCTGCCCCCTCCTTTTACAATGTATAAATTCGTGCTGGGGTGAACTATCATATTTTGGTAATTCTATGGTGCTGTTAAATGGTATTAGCCTTAGGATTCAAATCCAACTCTGACTGGAGAGAAAATAGTAAACAAGATTGGAGAGAAAAATCAAATACAGTTATGCCGATCAACATTGAGAAATATATTCTGAACCAAAACTAAATGCACTTACTTTTTTGAAAGCCTTGTTCGTAATGATTATTAATTGAATTATTAAAGAATAAATATATGAAGAATCTTGTTTAGATTGTATTATACTTTAACTTCACACTTATCAAAATAATTATAGGATATGTATCAACATGTAAAAAATACACTTGCCAAATAATTTTTCGTATATAAGCGACAGAAATATTTAAAAATTACAGATTTTAATTTGTTTTGAAATAAAAATATAAATAGTCAGTTATCTTTTAAAATTGACTCCCCTCAAAATTAAAACTGTCTTTATGATTAACAAAATATATTATATTCAAGCATAGATTTTTATAATATCTTAAATTAAAATGATTCTTACATAATTAATTACAAATTAGTTTCCATGCAAACAGGAATATAATTTAAAACTAAATGATTATATTGACATGACCTCAAAATGGGACAGCTTTTCTAACCACTCGGGACTGGCTTTTATTTTTCGGATAGTGAAGATAGACCATTGTTTACCTCTCTCCGATTATTATTCTACTGGTCCAGATGAGAGCCACATACTCCAAGTTTACGAAGGAGACAGTTTTATTACATACCCTCTCACAGCTCCTTCCACCTCTATTTCCGTCTCCACTGTGCATCACGACCGAGTACTGTGGAAATATATGCGTGCAAGTCTTGGTTGGATATAAAAAAAATCATTGTGGGAAAAATGTATCCTTTTAAGATGATAAATGTGACCCTTAGCGTATTAAAATTAAAGGAGTCGTATTCTTCTTAGATACGCATTTGGATCTAGGTTACATCTTTTGAATGACATTTAAAATGAGAAATGGATATATTTAATGCGATGGTATGTTCAATACACCAACTATGGTCACACTCTTTTCTTATAAGATAAACAAATATACATATGTATATACTCTAAAAAGAACAGGCTTCTGAAATAAACGAGTTAAAGCCGCGTCAAATACCGCTATTAATGGGGATAACCTCATCCATCAGTTATCAAAGTTAATAGTTCTAACATCGCACGGCGTCGTCATCGTGCTATAGTAAAAAAGTGCTTAGAAATAATTGCAAATGTCCTGTTAAATGAAGTTTTAGAGGGTTAAGAGGAAGAAAATGTTATAAAAAATAATAATATGGTTTAGAGACTGGATTAGAAGATGAAATGCACTGGGAGCTTCTGCAAACCTTTTAAGTGAGCTAGCTACAGAAGATCCAGAAGAACATCGGATGTGTTTAAGAATGAAACCAAAACATTTTGAAACGCTTTTAAATTTAGTTGCTCTGAGTATCCAGAAAAAGGACACCTAATTGAGAGACGCTATATCAGAACGTGTAAAGCTAAAGATAACATTGCATTTGTAGTCTCGAAACCAGCAATATAAAAGTTCATACCAGAAGTTTCTGATGAAATTTATTAAGCCCTCGAAGAATACATTAATGAATATAAGGTATTAATAAATAATATTAATATATATTAAACAAGACAACTACCGTACCTAAATATCCATCTATATTTTTTACACTATACATACACTAAATTCCTTTATTATAAAACAAATTCTCAAACATTGCACAAGTTGTTCAGTCACTATTTCAAAATTTTAGTACCACTAGTACGCCATAGAGAAAACGAGTAATAGTATGAGTAACATAAACTATTATTATTATTAAAGTCTAAGATCTAAGCTAGAATACGCTACTGTTGCTTGGAATTCCATCATCTTAACTGACTCTCTTAGGTTGAAAAACGTTCAAAGAAAATTTGTCATTGCGTGCTATGATAAATTCTTTTGTAACCGGATTTATTATGATTTTGACAGAATTTGAAACTTCTTAGGGTTCCAAACTCTCTTCTCACGTGGACTTTGTGATGCCCTTTTTGTTTTTAACATTTTCAATACCAAAATTTATTGAAATTTTGCCCTTGATTATGTAGGCATTTCTATCCCTTCTCGGTCTTCTACTAATCCAAACATATTTTTTCTAAATAGCTCTTATAAGGTAAGCCTTATAGGTCGTTGTATCCATAGCGCTAATTCTAGATTTGTTGAATTTGATATAAAAGAAGAGCAAAACTCAGAGAGTTATTTAAGGAAATCCCATATCAATAATTTATCATGTAGAGGTTCTGCCTTTAATATTTAAATTTGCAATATTCTGATTAATTTTTTGCATATTGTTACTGTTTTAACCACTATTTGGTTATTTGTTATACTTGCTATTTTTTTATCATTATTAATTACTTTTTTTTGTAACTATTCATTAGTATATAACATTATTTATCCATTTTTGTGTATCTTATTTTCTTGTGTAATTATATGTATTTGCAAGGTACTTGTGTACTTTTCAGTGCTGGTCTGTTATAAGTATTCCGATTGTTGGCCAGCACTAAAATAAAAGGAAATTATTATTATTATTATTATTATTATTATTATTATTATTATTATTATTATTATTATTATTATTATAAGCACCATGTCTTACTACCTATTCGGTATGTACGCACTTACGCTAATCTGTAATGGTAGGGTGATTGTGAGATGAAATGGAGGACCTACACTTTAACGTGGAATCCAAACCACGATGGAGGCCTGGCTTTCCACACATTTACAAGTTGGGATTAATACACGTCTTGTCAGAGATAAAGGAAGGGTTTGGCAATAAGATAAATATGTGCCGGGACCGAGGATGAAACCCCGGACCCACCAGTACAGCAATGATGGTGCTGTCCTATGGCAGTACAAGAATGTTTACCAAGAAAAATGTGACATGAATCAATGGTGAATTTCTAAAATAAAAAGTAAATATTACTTTCTTGAGTTTCTGTATTCCCTATATTGTACTATGTATTATCAGAGGATGTGACTTTTTCATTAAAGAGTCATTAGTGTAAACCACTTTATATTCGGAACGTATACATCAGCCAAACGACTCCCTGACCCTTTTGATGTTTTTATCTTTGAAAGTTCTTGGTTGTATAGGCACCTCAACTTTTTTATTTTTTTTGTTCAACCCAGGGACACAAAAAAAAATTTGACATTTTTTTTAACGATTTCCTCATAAGCTGCTTCTCTCATTTGTTTATTTTTATAGTTAACACTACTAATGTCCCATATACATTCGTAATCTTTATATAGCTTCAATAATTTTATATCTTCAACTTCCATCAACTTCATTTTCCTACGTAATAAAATAAAGTATTTATCAATGATGGTAATAATTTGACAACGGCCTCCGTATTTCTAATCAAAACTTGTAGATACACGTTCGCGCCCTACTACTCTACTCTACTGCAAAACCTGTTTACACCGATAGAGTGCTGATAGAGTAGAGTAAGTATTGTGGTTGGGGTAAAGGCGAGTAGAATCTACTACTTCACATGTGCTATCCACTCTACTTCATCTGCTACTATCTTAGTACTCTACTTTCACTATCCAAAAATGTTCAAATTATGCTAGTAATGGAACAGTAAGCACGCTATCTCCGTATTCTACTACTGGTTCGATCCTGTTTAGTTATGACGAAGATATTTTTTCTAATTAACATATATCTAGGTACTCGGGTTTAGTGTGTGGTTTTAGACATACAGTTTTTGATTTAGTTTTTAAGGCCCCGCGCTGATATCTGTTTGCTTAGAAAGTATACAAATTTATCAAATATCTCTACAGAAAAAAAAAGTAGCTCATCTGCCACCACCAGGATGATTGTAGCATTGTTTACCTGTCATATGGGTGCCGTACATGTTTGTTGAAGAAGTCAAATGCCCCACTAACATACTTCACGCAAAGGGACATTCAGAAGGAAATTTTATTCTTCCTTTCCAAGCCATTATTATTTGTTAGGAAAACTACCTGATAAGATATGGTCACAACCCAAAATCTTTAGATAGTTCAATAATTCTACTACCCGCTTCGGTGGCTGCATATTCTAACGCACTACTATCGCATTGGATTAGATTGCTAATGACAGGGACATCGAGGTTTGAATCTCGGTAGGGTGTACTGATGATGGTTTAAAAAAATGGTTTTCCTTCCCTACACGCAAATGCTAGTATACTTCCTATAAATAGAACCTTATTAATCCCTAAAATCATTAGAGTAATTAGAACATAAGTGTATAATCCGAGCGGGTAGTAAGAGTCCTTGCTAGTTTTTTTAAAATCATATTGTCTAGTAGCTCTGTAGGTTTAAGAGAGCCAAGCAAACAACTGGCACTGCCTCTAGCTTCTTAGTGTGATTTTTTCCTTTCTATGGTGGCCTCATCAGAAACCTAATTTGGTTTTGAAGCTTCTCCAGTTATATCGTAGACCTCATTAAAGTGGTTACATTGTTTACCTACGGAGTCTTACCTAAAAACAAAACTAGAAACCAAACTGGCGTGTCTATGTTTTTAATATAATAAATAAGTAAATTAAATTTATAATGGTGCCATTTTAAGTAGTTTTATTTTATAAAAATAAATGTCGTTTGGTCTATTGACTTTATTTGTAGGGTTTTCATAGTCTAATTAATCTATATAATATATCCCGATGAGGTGCAGGTGGAATGGGCACTGCTTTGACCGAAGCTACCACCGACATTATTCAACCGCGCCCCCACCCTTCAATCCCCCCTAAGGTTCAGTGGGGACTGCTACTTTGCACCACGAATTCCCTCTCAAAGTTGGGTTGGGCAATGCTTATTTGTAGTACGATTTCCTTTCAAAGGTATATCGGGCAATACTAACCTAACATAACACTGCTTCCCCTCTCACAAAGAATTAATTATAGCTCGGAAATACTGTACGGAGTAGCTAACGTTCATATGGATGGCTTATACTGCCGGAGATTTCTTGTATTAACTTATAATTAATATTCTACTGTGAGGTGTTCAATACAACTGTTTAAATTTCCTTCCATTTAAGTTGACGGTTCGTTAGGCTACGGCCAGACGAGCTGTAAAATACTGCCAAAACCTGCAGTAAAATAAAGTATGAAAATGGCTAAATAATGGCTGCAAATTACTGCTTAGTTAGAAAGTGGAACTCATTTCAAAGTCGTGTCACAGACAAATAGGCTTGAGCCCATAATTCTGGTGACAGTTACCAGAGAAAGAGTGGCCACAAGTGCAGTATTTTGTAGCGGCATCATATTCCTGCCTCGTGTGTTCGCTTTTATTTACAATTTGGTTCCAAAATGGACATCGATTCAATAGAGAGCGAGCATATCATTATTGGGGTACAGAAATATCTATGTCTGTATGACGTAAAGTCACAGCACCAAAACTGCGATTTGAAGTGGCAATGTTGGTCTAGCGTAATGGAAGCTCTAGCAGGAGATGCTTGGGATGGATTCAGTTTTGAAGAATAAAACTCATTTGGTACTCAAACGGATTAATTGACATTCGATAATACTCAAAGAATGTTATAGGGTAGCTACAGTTTCAGTTTTTTATGAAGTAAAACAAATTACCCATTTGTTGCTCGGTTTCTAATGATGGGGTGAATCCACTACTTTCTTTCTCTTTTTAGGCGGTGATAACGTCGGATAAGTAGCAAGCAAAGCTCAATTTGGCATTAGGATTCATCACCTTTATTTCATTTCCACAGCTGCACACAAAAGCTACTTGTTGCTAGTGTAGCGTGAAGAAGCAGCTCTACAGCCGCCGTCTGGCCACCCACAATTTGTAGCAGCTTTATTTTATTACGGTTTTCAGCAGTATTTTACAGCCCGTCTGGCCGTAGTCTTATAGTCAAATCGACGATGCCCAATCTATCAATCTCTCAAATAAAAAGTGCCCAATCAACCCCCTCTCCTAATTATTGATATATTGTACAAATATATCAAAATTGTCTCGTTTTAAATTTAACATGATTTTTTAATATGTTCAAAAGTCTAAACCAGGGGTCGGCAACCTCTTAGTAATGCTGTGTCGAAGTAAGATTGAAAAGACACCCAGCGTGCCAACCAACCTAATCCCATCCAAATCGTTTATGTGTTTATACCAGTTAACTGGTACAACTATTCAAACAAATTTAAAATGATCTTGTAAAATTTAAATGTAACAACTTGTTTATAAATTGAATACATTAAATAACTACTGTTTCTTGAATATTTAATATTGTAATATAAATAAGGTAAATCAGAATAAATACAAAAGCTATAATGTGTTTTGTCAAATGTTATTCCCGAAGACATTATTTTTAAATTTTTAAACAAAAACAATGTAATCATTGAAATATAAAAACACACTATTAATATTAGTGGTTTTAGTAAAACTAAAAGGTTCTATATTATTTTTATTCAAATCGCTCTAGGTGCCATTTAAAATCGTTCCGCGTACCACTCTTGGCATGCGTGCCTTAAGTTACCGACCCCTGGTCTAAACATTTGTCAAATCATAATAGTTTAGGAACAGTTTTGTTTGAAAATGATATTTTGCTCTATGTATGCACTCCATTTACCCTGAAATGTGGTTCTTACCTTTACGGGCTACACTGTGGCGAAACTTATAAAATAGGACCATATTGGTAGGTATCCTTATAAAATGCACCTTACAATATAGATGGCGTGCACATTTATTTACTAAAAATGGCTACAATAGCATCTTTTTTCTAAAATTACGGATTAATACACAAAATTGAAAATTATATTACTTCTAATTTCACTTGTTAGTTATGTCTCATAATTTCAAGCATTGACGAGATTAAATTGTATCTAGTCATGTTTATACACGAGTTAATGAATAATATTTATATATTCATGAATGTATTGGTGATAGTTGAGGGTTTGTTAATCAACTAAAGGATTATTGCCTTCAAACTATAAATCTAATAATATGTTTCCCGAGAGTGCAGGGCCTGTATCACACACAAAAGGCCACGTAACAAATGAAGTGCGCTATTAGGTAGACACGGGAAACTAATTGGTCCTCTCCCCGTTGGCAGTTCTGATCGCCTGTGTTGGTCAGACTTCCCAGGATATTCATTAGTCAGCATTGACACCTCATTTCGAGGCGGGCCAAGTTACAAATCCTGCCGACCAGCCGGAACTTTCTGTTTCACTCAGGGGGTCAGCCTGTTTATTAGTTCACTTAAGGGGGGGTTCGTCGTAAAGTGAAGTAGAGGCCATCGTATTCATATATATTAATTTTAAAAAAATATATTGTTGATTACGGAAAATGGTAGATAGGTAATCGAGGCTTACACCCAAATCGGTGGGTAAATGGATAAAAGTTTTAGTATCATCTAGTATGGCTGGTTTGTGAAGAGGAGGTCAGGGTTAAAATTCAGGGGGTGTACTCAAGTATTTTATTCCTTAAATAGCTTCCCACTTACATAAAATATATGGTAAATTTCCTTTTAACTACATCTTTTTCATCCCTAGCCCATTAGAGTATATAGCCTGACGTGAAACGCGGAAAAATAATTGTTGAGTCGCACTATAGGAAACATTCATTAATTTGGCTTAAAATTTGAAGGCTATTGGCATCTACATTTATTGTAAAATCCTAGCTATTACAACCTCACATAAATTCAAGTCCCGTTAAATATTGGCCCATTCACACGAGTGATGTGTGATGTTACAAATCAATTATTAACGTGTGAACGACCAACAATCGCTGCGACTAAAAAAATACGTAACAATCAAAGCTGTAGGTAGCTTGGTTCTAGCTCACGCCTTAGTTTTAAGTGACGTTTAAGTACAGATGCAAATAAATACAAGTAATCTTGTAAGAGCAAAGTTAACAGTGATTATTCTGTATTTAATAAAATTAAAATTAAATAGCTCTGTTTTGAAAATTAGTTTAAGGGAAATGGCTTTAATAAAATGTATTTTATATATCATATGATTATATATATGTTATATATTATATACAATACACTTGATTAAATGATATATTATGTAGACGTATTGTTAAAACAAACCTTCCTTCACCTCTGGCAAGACAACTTGTGAATGTGAGGAATGCTAGGTCTCCACCATGGTTCGGATTCCACGTTAAACTATAGGTCCTCCATTTCATCTCACAATCACCCTACCATTGCGCATTAGCGTAAGTGCGTACAACCCGAACGGGTAGTAAGACGCGGTGCTAATAATAATAATAATGTTAAAAAATATGCCAAATCGTTTCAAAATTTAAATTAAACTTTTAATATATGCATCAACAAGCAATTTCTGAAATTAATTTAATTTTTGATAGCTGTATTACTATTTACAACACAGGTGTGAAAACGACAACCATGTGAATATATATTTCGTAGTATCTAGTTTTATAGTTATTTCCTGACACTTTTCATCATAATTTAAATACAAGCCTCTCTAATGAATTAAGTACGAACACATCGCGCTTGTGTAAAGGGTATATAAAGCTTTGATTCTACCTTCAGTCAATCCTAAGTTTGTAGGACTGATTAGCGAAGGTATTAAGGGTTTTCAAACTGTTTTTTTAATTAATTTTAACACTTTAATCCAACTAGTGTTTTAATATGAGTATTGTTTGGGACCTTCATTAAAAAAATAATTCCTAAACACAACATATTATAATATTAATTGATTAGATAATTAATTAGTAAGATTTCAATACAAACATCAAATTTGTCTAATGATAATGAAAATGTTATGCAAGAACTACAAACACTTATTTATTAAAAAGTCAGTTAATACAGTAAAGTGTGTTTCCAACCAAAGAAAATGTTTAAAATAATTCAAAATTAGATTGGATTTGCTTAAGGTGCTTTTTCCATATCATACAAATTTTCCACTCAACGATTCTTTTACTAGAGTATTGCTTTCAAGAAATACCAAATCGCACTGGGAGGAAAGAAAAATTCATCTTTGAAATCCATTAACGTATGCTACAATAAATATTCACTAATGGGTTCCAGAATTATTTTTTTTTGTTATGCCGAAAATTTGGTATGAAATCAGGTAGTTTAGACTATGATTAAAAGGGGAAAAATTTATGTATATATTTTATGCAGTCTATTCAATAACATTCAAATTTTGGCCCATTTCAAATGTTTGAAATAAGTTATATATTATTATGAACAAACACAACACCTTTACATGCAACAACACTAGATTATATTTAAATTATGATTATTGAAACATTTGGCACATCTTGTCTATTCCGAATTCCTTAATTATAATTTCAGGATTTTTAATCTATAGCATTTCTATTAAAATATTGTTGTTTACCTTCGATTTAAAAAAAATTGCGCACCGTATCCGTTTACGTAAATGCATTTTGAGTTAATATAAAATTGAATTACGAAGGCAATTTTTGTTCTATGTTTAGATACTCATGAGGTAGCTGATACTGTAGAACGTAACAACATTGATTATTTAAGAAGAGAATATAATAACTAAGCTTGACTGTATCAGTACGTGATTAGTAACTCTCCAAAGTTTCTGCAGACCTGACATCATAATTATGAACATCATAGCCAACATTTTATAGATAATAGATGGGCTTATTATCAATTTTGTTTAAAGTATATTAAAATATTCTAAGGAGACATTTAAATCTATCACTTTGAATATGATAAAATATATATGATTGCAAGATCAATATTTTGTTTTGTGTTGCAGGGACTATACGCCTAAAATAGAAGCACGCCAACAGTGATAAGGGTAGCTTTTATGTTTTATATTAAGCATTATTTCTATAATATGAAGGTGCGTTTTCTCTATGCATTATTCAATTATTTGTGTAATAAATTATTCATATTAAAATGAGGCAAGCTAAAATAAAATTAGAATAAAGATTACATGTAAAACACTTTAGTTTTTTAACCGCACTTCATTAAGATACCTTTTACTTGCGAATTTGATTCTATTTTATTTTTGACCCTCTGAGAATCATTTACCAACAAAAATTCTTCATATTTTTTGGGTTGGTGTTAATTGTACCATCAATATCAACAATTTATTAATATGACAGGGAACAGAAGAAAAATCAAATAGTGAGTTTTTTCTATCTACGTGTATCAATCACTACCCATTTGGGTTATACGCTTAGTTATTAATTACGCTAATAGATATGTATGAAGAAGATATAAATGAATAGTAATTGGACCAGCATTCGCGCAGAGCAAGAGTGAAAAACCATTAAATAAAATCAATAGGTATTCCAACCCAGATCTGCCCGTCCTTTGCAGTCCAGCCTGTTGTGAGAGCAACATTTTAGACCATTCAATAACCTAAATCAATTAATTATCTCTATGAAAATGTTTTTTTGTCAGTGCGTCTCACTAGCCGGTTGGGTTGTACATACATGTACTAATTACAAATGTGCTAGGGATGGAGAAGGTGTAATTTAATTAAAGCTTATTCATATTTGCGTGGAAGGAAAGTGTAAAAACATTTAGAAAACATTACCCCGAGTACAGCCGATCGGGACTCGAACCTATCTCATCCTATTATCAACATTCTAGTTTATTCCGAGAGTGATTCCTTAGAATTTAGATGATTTGAGAAAGAAGAGGGTGTATGAACAACTATAATTTAATTTCTAGCTACTGTTTTATTTGGTTATCGTAACAACTTCTGGCTATCAGAGACTTGACCTATCGAATTTCGTTGTTCAGTATGAAGATATTATTTTGATTATGTTTAATTTTTCATTGTAATCGTGAACATGTTCGGTTTCAAGATTATCATGGACTCAAAAAGGTTGGTCTTATTTTTTCTCCCTGTTCCCATGTCTTGGCTTATAACCGAAAGAATCGTTAAAACTTGATATTTATCGGTGCTTGTACACCTCGATGGGAGATCGTGAGTTTAGTTATAGTTTTAAAACTAAGATGTATTGGAGTACTGACCACTTATTTTTTTAAATACAAAATCTTTCCAAAATAGCTATAAATTATTGAGTGCAAAAAAGATATTCGGGAAGTGTTTTACATTATAATTTATGTTAAATATTTTTTTAGAGAAAAAACATGTAAAGGTGATAACTTTTTATGAAGCTTTGAAATAAAAAAATACTTAAAAAGTTTTCGTTAAAATGGATATCTAGGGATTTACACGATTTAAATGATAAATAATATTGTATATTTGACTTTATAAAATAAGGTAATAAAAATATATTTTATTTAAGGCCGAATTTTTAAAACTTTACAATTTTCGATGTGTCTGACAATTTTGCTAAAAAAATAATTTTTTTATATATAATAATAAAGTATTCAATTTTTTTCGATCTGAGAAAAATCACGTTTATTTTTATCAAGAAAATTAGTTAATTTATGAAATTTTTGTTCATAATAATAATAATATATTATATTATAAAGTATGTATGTTTGTGCCGTACCAAGACTAAACGTCAAGCTTGTCTGCTTTTACTTGCCGGTGAGAGGAGTTTAGCGTTCAAATTCCAACTGGGTGTCTTGAGGGTGTTTTTTGTTTTTTTACTGAATGGTGTCCCATTCTTTCTCCATACAAATACGAGTATATTTTCTCTTGATTATTCCTTTCTATTCCTTAACATATTAGTAAAATCAAATGTAGATATCCCAGAGGGATGGTAAAACGAGGTGAAATATAAAAAACTATTTTTTAAAGAATAAATTGATAAATGAGCCGTAAAGGTTCTTGACGCACCTGTATTAGGATACAATATCCTGTATCTGACAACCACACCTCAACAAACCGGCACTGTTTGACGGGATTAGTGTGGGTGGTGATGGGAGGGAAGGGCGGTCTAGTTGGTATAGAGGCGAGAGGAGCGTGGGAAGTTTATACTCGCTCCAGTGACCTCAGATGTTCATCTTTCGGTCATACCGGTGGCTTACCTCTCCTCTGTGGTCCAACTTGCCTGCCCTGTGTGTCTCTTCTTGCGTGACCTGAATCACTGTGAGTAGTTATCTTGAATACCTGCAGGAGAGCTACTGAGCGACCTCAAGTCTAGGCTTCAATCTTCTTAATTTCCTGCTCTGGACACTTTCCTCTACAAGTGAATGTTAGGGTTGAATGGAAGGGAGGGTGAGTTAAGGTGGGTATCTAGGGGACGAGGAAAAGTAAGTGTTTTGAACAAAAGAGTTTTGCTATAAATAAATCAAATATTGCTTTTATACAAACATAGAGTTTAATTTTCTTCACGGGGTGATTTCAACAGTTTGTTGAATATCTGTCATGAACAATTTTTTTTTTAATTAAAAGAAAAGTTGTCATCAAATTCCACAACACCCTTGACAGATATTAAAGAACTGTTGAAATCATCACGAGGAAAAAGAAACTATTTTTGTACTGGAACAATATTGTATCCAGGCCAAAAAGGTTTTGCTATAAAAACTAAAAAAACTGGCATTTTCTCGCGTTACCTACATACCCACCTTAAGGGCGGTATTTCAACAATTTTTAAAAAATTTGGCTAAATTAAATAAAATATTACTTCAGTAGATACGGTTATTTTAATTTTCTACCTATACTAATATGAATAATAATATTTTCCATGGGCATCGCAAATTTAACTAAAGTTTTAATTGGTGAGAAAAAGCTAAGTTGAAATGACACACTGTACATGGCAAATATTCAAGAACTGTTGATTTTACTAAGGGTATAAAATTAAACTTAACATACCTAGAGAAGTAATAATTTATTTTTGCCGAAAAGTTTTTATGTTAGAACAACTATAAAAATTCTTACCTTAACTCGAATTATCTTCCAGCCCACCTTAAAACATATCTACGAAATATATTAATAATTGCATGAAATATAGTATACTATTACGCTAGTAAAATTACCACCCGGGTCAGTGGGCACTCAAAATAAATGTTGAGCTCGTATTTTTGATTTTTCTAAGGGTGGGAATGTAGTGGTTTGAATCTTGTTGGAGAATATTAAATATATTTTTTCTTTTAAATAGTTTCCCACATTTTCTCCACAAGAAATGCAGTTAAATTTGTACCAAACTCTTTCTCACTCTTACATTACTAGCGTGGTTAAATATAGGTAGACCGGATGGATAGTTAGACGTGGTGAATAATTAAAGGCTAAAAAGGAAACTCAATATGGAAACTTCAAGTTAAAAGGGATTAATTCTGTACTTGATTGTTGCTGTGGTGGGACCCTTCTCTAATCAAATTTATTAATTAAAGGATAACTATAGAGATAAAATTGTACTTATCAATATCGCTCAGTGAAAAACGTATATTTAGTTCTTGATATTTCACTTCTGAGAAATACCTATATATTTTATATAGTTAAAAATCCGCCTCAGTGGGGTAGTTATCTAACGCGTTAATTTAGTGTTGAACTAGATTACTGAGGATGGTAAGATCAAGGTTCGAATCTCGGTAGGATGAACTTGGATGGTTTTCCTCTAATGGTGTTCCAGTCTACCTCCATGCAAATGCGGGTTCAGTTCCTCTAAATCCAACCTTCCCAATTCCTAGCCCATCATCGTAGTTAGTACACCTAAGCTTATAATCCGAACTGGTAGTAAGACGTGGGGCTAAATAATAAATAAATATATAGTTAAAATGTGATTCGAATATTAAATATTATATCGATATTTTAATTAAAGTTTCTGCTAAATATTATAGTTTTCAATTTCAATTACCTTTGTAATAGTTCTAGCCATCAGTCATGAGACCTGTGACAGGCCAGCACTAAAAAGTACACAAGTACCTTACAAATACGTATAATTACATGGGAAAATAAGATAAATTACATTGTTAACATTTAGGTATGTTTCAATAAAGTTAATCATTTCTATGTAATTAAGTGATGTAGGCCTATGTGTGTAAAAGAGCGCTTCATTTTTCATCTTTATGTTTGAGGATGGGTGGTTGTATTTATAGCAAGATTTCATAAAAGCATATTAATTTTTTACAATGATTATTATTTTTCAATTTAATATATATTATGATATTTACTAACACACAGATCACAAAATTACTTAAACCAGGGGAGCACCTTAACTTGGTACCTACAAATGGTATTCCTTTATATTGATGTAAATATATATATATATATATATATACTCACATACTATATAAAACTTCATTTGACGATTTTATTTTCCCAACCATATGAGCCTCCCATTAGAAAATATTACAATGGCAATGTTATTTCTGTGAGAAACCAAGAATATATGTTATCTTTTCTTAAATCTCCGTGACAGTTCTCGCTCGAGCCCTTTCATCTGTTGGTAGCCCTGCCTGCCGCATTATCCAGATGACGCTACCATTCACAAAGGCGGGAAGGAAGCTATCTTGAGATTACCACAGACATATTAAACATGACTAGGCTAGCTGCAGCTTACACAGGATCTTTCGTCGAGGCGTATAGACTTCAAGGCTTACCTACCTAGCATATTTCCCGTGAATACTAGGGGAAATAAATAGTGCTAAGTTTTAGTGAGAATTTTTTATTTAGAATGGAAACTACCCTGTTGATGTTTCATAATTATAAATAGTCGTCGTATCTATAAGCCCTGTCATAATAACTTTTATACACTCGCCGATTATGGGGGGATGTAGGAAACGTGAGTTAAGGTAAATGTTTTTTCAGATTTTATAGGTAAACCTTTTTTGGTTTAAATAAATCAAATATCGCTCCAGTTAAATTTTAGTTAAATTTTCTTCACAAGGTGATATCAAAAGATTTTGAATATCTGTCATGAGCATTACTGCATTAGATGAGAAACTTTTTAAATGAAGAGGAAAATCTATCATTAAATTCCAGGACACTCTTGCCAGAGATATTAATCAACTGTTGATATCACCATGTGAAGAAAAATTAAATTATGTTTCTACTGAAGAAATATTTTATTTATTTTGGCTACACATAGTTTTACTTAAAAACTGCAAAAACACTTCGCTTAGTTCGCATTCCCTACACCTTAACGTAAATTTTTTAGAGGGTTAAAAATAACTTATTTTTAAATTAAATTTCAGGATAATATTCGAACAAGTCTTCACATGCATTTATCATGAACATAATTTATTTTTTTCCACGCACCACATATTATCACCCATCTTGGATATACGAATACCTACACTAATGGATTAGGGATGAGAATGACAGAATGTATAAGCAACCTACCAGCATTGGCGTGGAAAGAGTTTGGGTAAAAATAGAGGGTAAAAACATTGCTCTCTACACTCTACCGGGTTTCTAGCACGACTTTTCCATAGCCAAAAATCCAGACCAAATGAGATTAATAATGCCTTTGTTCACGTGGCCACATGTGGGGGCTCACTTTATTGATCAAGTAATCAAACAATGCATGTTTTAATCGCATTTAACGCTCAAATAAATTGAGTTAATTTGATACAATGTATTAAAATGTGTGTGTATATATAGGTAATTATTAAGTCATCCTATAATGGTTACTGGCTTCTAGCCAAATTTTACGCACAAACAGGGATCTTAGCACTTCGTAATTAGCTTATATTGAACTTCAAATTATTCTTACTTACCTGATTTTCTGAATTACTAACCAAAACATAGCGTGGCCAAGCTAATTATGAATTCCATGCTTTATTAATATATGTGATCACATTAATTTATTTAGTTATATTTATTTGAGTTATTTCTGAACCGACTGATTATATCAGCACATGAGCTTTTCTATAAACTAGAGTGAAAGGTCGTATCAATTTTTTCAGGCAAGGTATTTTCCCATACCTTACAGGTTTTTTTGTATGCCACAATTTACATAGGACTGACGGCTTTACTTAAAATCTGAAGGAAATTATACTATAGATTTTTATCGCTAAAAAAATTCGTCAATTTTGACGGGGTTTGAACTCACGGACATTGGGTCCTGAGATTTCAAATTTAGAAATCTTCTAAAACTCAATTTGTAAATAAAAAAACATAGTACCTATTTCATTATTTACACTAACAAATAATAAAATAATAGAAGCGTGAGTAATCTAGGTGCCCATACTGACTTGGAGGTTGTTTCACAGAGGGCGAGTTTAATGTTTTATAAAACTTGTTTCACAAAACTGACGTCAAATTGATGTCCCGGACTACAAGCATAATACTTCCAGTTATAAAATAAAAAGGTTTTATGGTACGATTTCTAAAAATTTGCTGTCACTATAGTTAAACCAAGTCGATTTATGGTTTATAAATCTTTCTCTTATTTTCTAACAATCCTGCATCAGTGATCACGTGGTTTTAGGTGACATTTTTTAGTATAATTTACGTTATGCAACGGAGAATTACATCCAGATCTTATTTTTCACAAGTTTCATATTATTGCAGCTATCCCGTCCATACTCCACTAAAATGTAGGTGTATTTCCTCTATAAGCCATTAAATAATCCTATCGTCAAAACATATTATATAGTAAAACCCTGTTCTCTGGATTCGAATGATATTATTGCCCTTCTTCCAGTCTATTTTTCTTACAACAATAAACTTATCTGACGGCTAGAAAAGTCACTAACTGTATTTCACTTGTTCATGCGTCAAGTCATAGAGTTATTAATATCTATATAACAACACTAAAACAATAATATAAATAGTATTCAAGGTTGGCTGTGAAAAAAACTTAACTGTTCAAAGTAAGAGTTTAACTTGACAGGATCCCCCCGTGAGATAGTGTGAATAGGCAAGTTGCTCTACAGCATCGCTCTCCGGATTGCATCGTAATATTAAGGCGAACATTCCAATAGCGGACGTTATGTTGTTTAGAGATCATATTGTTCCAAATAGCTGTAGCCTGTAGTATAAATAAATATGCTACCTCTAAAACAACGAATGTACACATGCTTTATTCAATGAATTGAAACTCATTCTCGTACTTCAACAAATATAACAATATATTTATTTAGGAACGTAAATCGAAAACATAAGTTCGCATGTTCGAAGGATTATTTTTTATGCAGCCATACTTATTTCAGTTAAATAAATAAAAAACATAAATAAATTGGCTTATTTAGCTGTATTATTTTATATGTATAGTAAATTAACGTGTACTCTTTGCTTTCACACTTTTATAACTCTCGATGCAATTAATGTTGTTTTTAATCTCTGACCGCAATTTCTCAAATTATATATATAATATATATAAGTACCATTTTAAACATAAAACATTGTATATATTTTTTAATTGTGGGTTGGCATAGCCAATAATATAGAATACTTAGAGCCATGCTTGTTTTGAATGGGAAACTAGCTGCTATGACAATGAAGGGAAAGAATCAAGGAGGATAATTAAAGATTATTTACTTATATTACTCCTCCTGGCCTTGGAAACTTCGCACCAAACAAGAAAGATATTTACTGTAGGAAATAATGACTCATGCGCACAATCTCTTTGTTTCTCGCTAGTGAATATTGTCACTATCTTTAATTCGTGGTTTAACAGTTTGACAACGCTAAGTTCGTCTCGTAAAGCTAAATACTAAGCTATTAAATAACGTTGAATACAACCTTACACAAAAGTGATGTATCATAGGATAATCACTTATTAAAACGAATACGATTATAAAAAGATGAAGCTTGTTAGTAAATGGTGAATAAAATCAGAATACTAATTAATAAATATATAATATATTGAAATAATATCACTTTCAATGCTATGAGGTATTTTATTACATTAAATGTCGAAGACTAAGTTATTAGAAATAGAAATAGATTATACACTCATACAACATAAAAAAACATCGAGCATCTATGGACCAATTTAACTAAAAAATCGGTCTAGGGGTAAGGTGTCAGGCTTTCATACTGGCGGCCGGGGTTCAATCCCAGGTCCCGGCAAAAATTTATCTGATTACCAAACCCTTCCTTCACCTCTGACAAGACACCTTGTGAATGTGGGGAATGCCAGGCCTCCACCGTGGTTCGGATTCCACGTTAAACTGTAGGTCCTCCATTTCATCTCACAATCACCCTACCATTACACATTAGCGTAAGTGCGTATAACCCGAATGGGTAGTAAGACGTGGTGCTAATAATAATAATAACTAAAAAAATATTATTCATATGCTCTACACATAAGTAAAATGATAACTTTTTGAAAATGAAAATTCAAGAATTATGTGGCTGATGCCAGAAATCGAGCTAGGTAAAGAAAATTGTCACCAGAAGAGATTTTGAGATGATGATGATGATGATGAAAAAAGAATTAAATTGAGTTAAAGAAATATTTTATAAAGTGAATTACATCTTATCCGAATCCCCCTTTCTCCTTGTTCTGTGGCTGCAGCATGCTTCCAAAACAGCAGTCAACTAGTTTCGACACTTTTTTAGAGCATAATCTTCGGGGGCATGGGAAGGACATAATTAAAAAACAACTGTGGTTAAATCTAATTTACAAAATACAAACAATCTTTCGATCATTTATTAGAATAATTATTATTATTTTGAAACAAACTGAGGATAACATTATTATTAAAATAGTTAAATATACAATACAAAAACAGGTTAGATTTTAAATATAAAAAATAATTAAATGTATTCTGTGACAACTTTCAAACAAAATTGTATGTTACCTTAGTCTATGAGTTAGATGGTAGTTCCTCATTACATACTGAAAAGAATATTGGCTGGTTTAATGAAATTAGATTTATAACATGCCAGAAGGAAGGACACATTAGAATAGAATCACCTAATGGGCTATAATAAAATCACCTGCTTCGGTACCTGCATGGTCTAAGGCGTCACTCTCGCAATATACCAGAGTAACTAGACTGACATTGACAGAGAGATCAGGGTTTTAATACTGGTTACATGTACTGAGGATAGTTTTCCTAAATGGTTTTCCCCTCTACCTCAATCCAAATGCCATTACCCTTTCTCTAAGTTCAACCTCTTTCATCCTTAACTCACTAGCGTAATTAACACATATGTGTATAACCTGAACAGATATTTAGATGCATTGCCAAAAAAAATATAGTCCTCTCGACACAGGCCTAAACAGCTCTCAATTAATGTGAAAGGTAGGTCTGGATCAAGGATTTGAGTTGAAGTTTTTATAAGTGTTTTATTTTCTAATATAATTTGTTAGGTATATAGTTTATTTTCTACTATAGCGGTTTGAATGAAAATATTGTCAACGGTGTTCGTTTTGGTACCTTTGGAAGAGTTGTTTTTTAGTTTCATACAGTTATAAAATGAGATGAATAAGATGTTTTTAAATATAGTAACAGTATCTAAACCCGCTTCGGTAGTCTTGAGTGAACTCGTCTAATAAGAACTCAAGTAATTTTGAAGGACGCTGGTTTCATTGTCTTTTACTTGCTGTCAGTATTTGTAAAAATGGACTGCTTACTGCTCAATGGTCAACTTAAATTCAAGAACTTTGCTTTTCTTAAGTTCACTATCCTCAGTACCAAATATTTTTGAATATTTTTGAACGGTTCGATAATGTATTTCCACGTTTGTATACTGGGCGACTCAACAATGAAGATATAAATAAGGTTAACACACTTATCTTTCACCATAGTAAATAAGAACTCTTCTTCTCGTTCAATGCGAGTAATAAGTTGTTGTTTTCTGAATAATAACTAATTAACTCATTTGATTGGAACAACTAGAGGAGCCTCAACACTGACACTACACGAGCACTTACAAAATAAGAATGATAATGAAGGTGAGGCGTGAACGACACATGTATTTATATCATCTGTGAGAGTGCACTCTAGACTAGACTATACCGGTACGGACGTTTCCAGAACGTTTGCGAATGAGAAAGAAGGAAGTAAGTGTCTATGGTGGGTTTCTGCGTAACTAACTATGCTATCGGTCAGGGGGTGTTTATAGCAAAGTGCCCTTTCCTATTTTTCTCTCTCTACAAAATGGATTGCTTTTAAATGTTATTCATAAAACTAACCGCATACTACCATTTAGCTTCTCGGTTGACTGGTAGACAGTGGTCGAAGTCCTGGCCACCAATGCCGTATATTTAAACCACTTAAAAATCAACACATATTGGGTGTAATATTAAATTCTCAGCTGTAGCGCAATGAATGGTGACATCTAGTCAAAAATAGGAACTCACTGATAGCTATTACTTGATATTGAACCAAGGTCAACTAGGATTTTAGTGGCCACCCCGATCTCTCTACCATGTGGCTAGGGTATGAAGATTTGTCAGAAACGTTTATAATTACATTATTAATGTGTAGTTAAAATCGTTTTTTATAATGCTATGAAAGCAGTATTTAACGTTGAGGGGCTATACGATTGTAAAATAAAGTCTAAAAAATAGTTCCCTTTATTCAACCCAGTAACGATGATAGGAACGATTATTGAATTTAAATATTTAACACGTTTTATAAGGAAGATATAATGGGGGATTTTGAAAGGATATAGTTGGATGTCTCTACCAGTAACACAAACTATGTTGATCTCTTAGCTACCACTGTTCCATTTTTTTTATATAGAAAGGTTCTTTAGGAAAAATCAAACCTTTTTTTTCCGGGTAAGGATTGATAACATTTTACCAAACTATTATTTTATGGATATTGAAAATATATATCAAAAGTGACAGCTGCATATCACATCACTTGACATATGGATACGTGAAAGTATATCATGTAACTTTTCCAGTTGTCAAATAAGATTCTTACTATTGCAATTAGGCTGCATTAATATAAAACAAATCGTCATACAAGGATGAAATAAGTAACCACGAAATCAAACATGAAACAAATAAATGTTTACCCGCATTCTTGGGACAAACTTTAAGTCTGGGATGAAGTATCCATGCATGTAGACCTATGTAATCCGTTCGATATAGCATTGTTGACCAGGCAAGTATAATGAATCATAAATAACAGAAGCAAACGACGCTGTTCTACTTGGTACTTACCCACCTCCCCTCTGGCCAGACCATGTGATCAATCAGCACAAGTTCGGACATGTGTCATGTGATGGTAAGTGCACCACGTATGTATGTGTGTATACAGTCCAAGTCATAGAGAGTGAGTAACAGGGCGAGTGGTGATGACAGATGACAGCTTTCTCTCCCCCTCCTTTTAACCCCACTCTCTCGACATCATGTTTAGTACACACTCTCTTGCTTTGTTTTGTTCATAGACGTATAAAAAAAATTGTTTGAATAATAACATTTATGGACGAATCTAAGGTTGACTAATTACAACACATACAAATCCAAAATACATAATGCGATTTTTATTCTACTTAGCAATCATAATTCATGTTCACTTGTCAAATATGAGACGCTATTCTTCAATTATTCTTTTAATTGCACTGCTATGCATCAATTTAATTGAGATGATTTATATGTTGTGTAGGTTAAATAATAATTAAGGTTCAATTTCCACAAAAAGGGTATTTTAGATAATACAAACTTTATTTTCGGCCAAAATTGATAGCATTATACTGTTATATCGGTGTTATTTTTAAGTAATCTATCAAAAGTGATAGATGATGATAATATGACTTGACATATAAATACTTGAAAGTAGATCTGAATTGTGACTTTTCTGTAAGATAAGACACTTCCTGTACGTCTACGATTGTGCACCCGTACATAATTAACGCAGCACATACAAGGTCAGAGACACGAGTATGTTGTTGATTGTTGCTATTAGCACCACGTATTACTACCCGTTCGGGTTATACGCACTTACGCTAATGTGTAATGGTAGGGCGATTGTGAGATGAAATGGAGGACCTACAGTTTAACGTGGGATCCGAACCACGGTGGAGGCCTGGCATTCCCCACATTCACAAGATGTCTTGTCAGAGGTGAAGGAAGGGTTTGGTAATCAGATAAATCTTTGCCGGGACCGAGGATTGAACCCCGGCCGCCAGCACAGAAGTCTGACACCTTACCCCTAGACCGCCAGGTCACCCGAGTATGTTGTTGAATTTGGTGAAACATTGCGGTACATTAGGCGATATTAATTGAATCCTGCCGTTGAGAACATAATAATATGATTTAGAACAATTATGTGTAAGGGTATTTCTCCTATAAATTACATTCAGAAAATATACCACCACATTGACTTGGAAGGCTCAATCACGAGACTATGCTAAACTAAAATTCTTTTATAAATCTGTAATGACTAAACCCGAAATATATGTTTCTATATTTTGTATCTATATTTATTTCTACATATCTATGCTAAATCAAATAAAATATTCTCAAGATTTAAATGATATATAAACGCGACTATTTTAGATCATCATTAATACAATAATTAGTGGATTTTGGTTTGAGTTCGGACAAGAATTTTTTGAAGACTCAAAAACATTATTATTATTATTATTATTATTTTAGGTGACAGTATTTAGTTTAGTTTATTCCTTTATCCGCGTCTTACTACCTGTCCGGGCTGTATGCATTAAGTCATACCAATAGGGTAGGGATGAAAGAAGTATAATTTAAAGGAAATGTACCCAAATTTGCGTGAAGGTAGAGTGTAACACTAAATAATAAAAAAAACACCTTAGGTACACCTGGTCAGGATTAGAACTTTGATCTTCACATAACTGGCAAACTAGACCAGACGAGATTGACGTCTTAGCCCTCGTGCCCACTGATGTGAGTCCCTAACTTTAAAGTATGTTACCTTAGTATATATTTTTCGACATTTTATACCCTGATTTTGATGAGAACGTGACAGTTGATGTTAATTTAACTTTCTTATCTTTGACTTACATGCGTTGGAGGAGGATGGTTTGGTTTTAATCCTCTGATAGCTGCAAGGGAATCGCCGCCAACTGAAATTTAGCACATTTTATAGTCGGTAATCTCTTTTCTCGGTGCTTTGACTTCTAGTTTGCTAATCCTGTAATCCGATGAAAGAGAGCCGAAGAGAGAGAACGAGAGAAAAGGTTTGCGAGTGTTCAACACGGCAGGTTGTCGTGTTGGGCGCCTGGCTACGTAGGGAATGGCCAACCACTTAGCTAAGCTACAAGGCGTGTCGCCTCCCTAGCCCGGCGCGGACCCTTGTCGCTTGTAGCTTGTAATAAAAGAGAAACTTATATTTCCTAAAGCTACAAGTAAAAACTTGAAATTCTACAATTTACAATTGTATTTTACATTAAGTTCATAATTTGGTTTTATAAAGCCACTTATATATTATAAATACTTGTAAATTAAGGAGTATTTTATACAAGTCTTTGCACATGGATAAAATACTTTACAAGTGCAAGTTTTGTACATTATTAGTCCAGTATAATACATTAATTCTTTAATCACCTCTGTAAACATTTTAAGTAACATTTATATTATATTTATAGGCTTATGATGACGGTGTGTATCAAGTTATTATAAAGTTAGGAGATAGCCACATATGGAAGTTCTCGAATGAGATAGTTGACAATCGAGAAACCATCACAAGATATAGGTCATTATTTTTGTACAAAATAAATTAGAAACTTTCTTAGTTAAAGAAAAGTTTAATCAAGCATTGCTCTACAGTAATATTGAGACTCAAAAATAATTAAAGTTTACTATCATGTCTCGAATTCCATAATTTTATTTTATTTCTTAGCTTTAATATATCAGGCTCCAAACAAAATGTATTTATTTTCCTTAATTATTTGAATAACTGATGTTTTGTTAATGAACTACAGCAGTCACAAAATGGTTTTAGAATTGTTGGTGTAATTTTGTTTTTTAATAATGATGACTAAACTGGATGTGTTGATATTTCATTTGTAAATAAAAAACTTACCTGTAAATATGTTATAAAAATGCACTAATATTTATTAGTCGAACTATTATACAGGTGGGGTGGAAATTGTTGACACATTTAATAACACTATATATTTACTATTTTGACTACTAAATGATTCAAATTAAACATAAAATTACAACAAAAGATTGAAAATTTTCTACATATTCTTAAATTATCAATTTAAAAAAAGTACTTAAGATGACCACCATTAGGGCCTACATACAATACATATTTGTATGCGCTTCTAGAAACTTGAAATAACTTTGTGTAATGCTTCTTAATGAGTTGGTTCAATTTCTCTCACAAATATTTATTTAAATTTCTGAATTATTTTTGGGTGAGCCATGTAAACATGACTCTTTAATATGCCCCACCAAAAAAATCAGAGCTGTTAAGTCTGTTGATCGTGGTGGTCAATCAATATCCTTAAATCGTGAGACGAAATGTCTAGGAACCATTTTGCAAAACAATTCCATAGATGGTAGAGCTGTGTGACCACTGTTCCATCATGCTGGAACCACAGGTTGTAGGTATTCATGATCTAACGTTGCAATTCCAAGGTTAGAAAGGTCAAACATCAATAGAGGTGCTTTACATATAAGACCTCAACATTTTCGAAATCTTTCTTATAGTAAGTAATTAACATAATATCATTTTTATCATAAATAATATCTGAAAATTATGTAACACCAATAATAATACAGAAACATGTCATAGAAGACTAAGCTACTATCAAATAAGAACAAGGGAATAAAAATAAAGATAGTATAACTTTTGTCATTTATTACTACCTACCCAATCAAATATAAACAAAACTAAACATAATTACTGGCAGATAAATAAATGGGCATCCACATGCACATTCAATTGAAAACTAATGGTGGAACATAATAATTCTGTATTGGTTACTCGTGTTAAAATGACACCAAGAATATTTTACTGAAATATTAAAAGGAAGGTTATAAATTTCAAATTATGATTTTTTTGTTTATTTCTTGCTCACGTTTGTTAAATATAGCTTTCAATTTATTTACAGAAACTACTGTTAATATTATAGCCATACATTTATAGAACTAAATTGTATGACCTAGTTTTGAAAAAAAAAAGTAATACCAAAGATAACTTTTATTAACTAGAAATAAACCATTGTTAAATATATATATATATATATATATATATATATATAATGTATTTAATAAATCTCTATGCATGTGTTGTTATAGTTTCCAAATGAACCAATTAGTAATGTGTCATCGTAATATTTTACTTCTATTAGAGTTGTTTACCATTTTATAATCATCTCAAATATATAAATAAACATTTTTGGATTAAATATGTAAAATTTCGTATCAACGATTTCAAGGTTTGTTAATGACAAATTATTGGGTAAACGTTTCAACACAGAGAAAAAAGCGTCAAAAATTAAAGCACTTAAATAGCGCTATTCAATTCATTCAAGCGTATAGAATATATTTTAACTACTCACTAATAAATAATAATCTAATAAAAAATATAATTTATTTTTGTTCGAAAATAAAAATTTTAAGCTCTCATCGGTCTGTACACGAGAAAAAACGTCAATCTAGTCTCGTCTGGTTTGCCGGTTACAGGAAGGTCGGAATTTGAATTTAGTTCTGGTGTTCGTAGGTTTCCCCCTAAATCCTTTCCCATTCTCACCCCGCATATACAGAAACACATCCTCTGAATACTATCTTCCTTAAAGTCACTCAAATGTTCTCTTAAGCTCAGTCCTAATTATGAATATAGAATAATGAACACATTTTAAGTATGCGTTAACTTTCGACGGAAACTTGAAGGTTTCCAAGACACGTATGAATTAATCCCAAGACACGTGATAAAACTATGTAGAGAAGCTCACTCCCCAAACATATTTTTTGACTGTAATATATATTTTTAATATATGTAGTAAAACATTGTGTATGGTTATAATAAATAACGTATAAAAAATACGTGTTTTAATACTAATGTATATAGCAAAACATTATAAGTATAATAAGTCTTCATATAAATATAGTCAATAAACGTTTTATGTGTATAACAACTTAACCCACATCGATGATCATGCGTAATATCCCAATAGACCAGATTGCAGCAGATGTAAGTCAAGGTTCGAATCTCAGCCAGGTGAACCGCTGGTGGCTGTGGAACTTATTATGTGATTTATCATAATGTGTTTCTTATAAGCTCTACACGCGAATGCGAGTACAATTCCTCATAACCCTCCCTACCACTACCTGCTATTAAATTTAACTATTTGAATAACTCTTGTGGTCAGATTACATGATTATAGATCCAGAAGTTCTGGGTTCTATCCCCAGTGCTTCCAAATTTTTCTGTGAAGCAGTGGGTCTGTAACGGGTCAACTCAGCATCGTGAGGACAATTGAGGTGACACTTGAATTTAAAAAAAAAGTAGCGGCTTCGGTCTATAAAACTGAGATTAATGACCTAAGAGCTCGTTGTGCTGACCACATGACACCCTCTATGCCACCCCATACCCCCCAACATGCGGTGGCCACTCGGTTAGTATAGCTCGCGTTTAAGCTGACGCCATGGTGTTTTTTTATAACAATGATAGTATTAATATAAATCTGTGAACAAACACACAACTCCTTTATAGGCAACGGCTAGTGCACTTCTCACAATAATACTGTTGATAATACTTTCTTGGTCCTCCAGCCGTACAAGTGGGCCCAAATGAATGAAATTGTAATGGAGGACTATCATTTAACTTTAGCGAGTACATTCTTTTAATAAACAAATGCACTTAAAATTATTTAAGAGCATGCTATGCTTTTCTCACTAAACAATTAAGAATCAAATAGCCAGAGCTATTATTTATGCTTTTTAGTGAGGATTACTCCATCTAGATATCATATTCTGAAAACTGAAAAATGACACCTGGTCATAGGAATCGAACCCAGGACCGTTGGCTTAGTACACCAATGCTCTAACCACTGAGATATCCATGAATCATCCCGTGGTCAGGATCATTCTTCAGTCAACAATTAGTTGCGTGAAAACTAAAGCTTTAGGATATTTAAGTTGTATCTTTATTGATTTTAGTTATATACGTATAATCAAATTGCTAATATAGAGCATTATCGACGTGCACGTACATTAAATGTCAGGCTCATCTGGTCTGGATGTCGGTAACGCGGGGGCAGAGAGTTCTAAGTTCAAATCCCGTGCGTGGGTTTTGAAAGTGTTTTTCCTTAATGACTTTTCACACTAACTCCATGCAAATTCAGGTACATTCACTCTAATTTCTACCGTCCACATCAACTAATGTCATTAAAATGCGTATAATACAAACGGGTATTAAGATGCAGTTCAAAACAAATGTTAAAAAGTTTTAAGCAAACCTCCTACATCAGCTAAGGCCCACGAACCTCCCCCCCCCCCTTACCAACTCCCTTCCCCACCCCCCTCAAGTTCGTGAATCTGGCCCTTCGACTAATTTGAGTTTGAGACCACTACGCGGTTAACTAGTTTAGTTCGCTGGATTTTGTTTTTAAATACAGATTTAGAGAATCGATATCAGGCGAAGCTCATAATATATGTTGTTCATGTATGAGTTTATTTACTTGCCCAAATATTAAAATTCCTGTTACTAGTGTTAGGCACTGAATAACCCACTTTAAGTGTGTTGGTCTCATGAGTTAAATCATTCTGAAAGTATTCTGTTTGTCTACAGCCGGGCTTACATTGGTATAGAAAATGGGTTAGCTACTTGTACCACTAACTTGTGAGACAGCTGCTAGCTCAGTGTAAACCGCATGAGAAAGTGCCTGTAGAAGTACTTGTGCCAGCAGTGAGGACAGGAAAGTGACTAACTTCCCAGGCTATTTACTCACCCACTAGCTCTCCCTCCCCCAACCACTCAAGTTCCTCACTGCCCCTGAACTTAATCACTCCAATGTAAACACTTGCTTTTCACCATAATCTAAGACCTAGGTAGTCGGACAGTCATGAGCGTGTCATTTTATACGAGTGTATTTTTAGTTGGAAATTTTTTATTGATCCCGCGTGTTTTTCTCTTGGTTAAAGTTGTAAAATAGAAATTTACACTGAAAAGGTGGTACTAAAAGAACTCTTGTTAAGTTTGTGGAACTTTACTGCCCATATGAACTTGTGGGGTACCACAACGCCTAGGTATAGGACCAATCAGATGCGTCAGGATGCTCAAGAAAATATTGCCGGTGAAGTGAATATTGAAGGTTTTAAGCATGCCAAACCTTCCTAAGCCAATTTTTAAGGTAAATAATTTTTGAATAAAGGAAGACACGACTATTAAAAGTATTTCGTCCTCTTTCCACGATGGCACAACTGGTACTGGCAAGGAAAAAAACACCTTTGTGTGTAGACACCTACTTGCCCTGATTCTGGGGAACTAGACCAACCAGGCCAATTACATGTACAAGTAGCTAAACCTTATACTATATAGTATGATTTTGCTAGGAAGAACAGTAAAAGTTAGTTACTAAAGTTACTCAAACAATTTTAATAAATTCATACATCATGTTATCTGCAGCTGTAACTTTTGATGCATATTATCAATACCTATAGAAAAAAAAATCATATAGTAAAATGTGATCAATGATGGCCGTTAATAAATATGTTTGAATTATCTTTAATGTCCTTCCAACAAAAACCCGGGTATAGAAATGTAAGCCCGGCTTAATTCTTAGTACATATCAGATACAGGGTCTTAATAACCCTCTAGGCTATATGCATTTAAATACGCAAATGGCTTACGAATAATTAGGGTAGAATTAAGAGGAAATGCGCTTGTATTTGATTAGGGAAGAGTTATACACAATTTAAGAACACCTTTAATACACTTGGACGAGATTAGAATCCAGACAGAAACCCAGACTAGAGAAGCTTGACTTATTTAACCGCGTGGCCACATATGTTGATATCAGATCATTTCATTCCTGTAAGGTATTCGCCACTAACATATAAAACCAGTATACCGTCTTGAACTAGAGACTTTGAAATGTGATAGAGCAAGCTTATTAAATCACTCGAGTTGGTGCGTTTTGCTTCCACGCGGTAACGAAACCAATACCGCTGGCTTGTCATAATATCGCTGTGACGTAACGATTGGGGTTGAGTTAAGAGGTGGGGGTAAGAATGGGAAACAGAAGGGCGAATGGGGTTTGACGAGTGTTGTACGTTGTAATGAAACTTTAGTCAATGCATTGTTGAAGGTGGAAGAAAACGAGAAAGTTTCAGCTTGAGGACAAAACATAAACTAGAGAGAGAAAGAGAAAAAATAAAGAAGAGTGATGGAAATGAAAAAAGGAGTATTATTATGTGATGAAGACGTAGAAGTCCAGAGAACTACTGGCGATAAATCGACCAACTCAATTTTATGTGTAGCTTAATTTTAAACCTAAGCAAGGGGCACTAGGGAGAATACTCAATTTGACTGCCTTCCTCAAAACCTTTTCTGCTTCAGGAATCACGTGCCTACAAGAGGAATTGATGAAATACATTTTTTATATTATACTAGTAATAATATTATTGCTGATGTAATTCTGTCAAGGCAGAGATAAATATTTCTAATTTCTTTTGGTTTATTAATGCAAACATCTTTGTAATGACTTAACTAAAGTAATGATACAGTACCTGCAGGGTTGGTATAGTGCTTAGAACTTTAGAATCTGACCTGGATGGGTGAGATTAGACAGTAACGAATAGTTTCCATAATGTTTAACCAGATTAACGTTGGTGATTTACCTATTCACTATTCTTCTAATCATCGGAACCACCTTATATTGACTAAGAGCACCTAGTAGTGTTACTAACGTAGTTGTTGTATCAAAGGTAATTTAAATTACTGCGTCGTTTTCTACATACCCATAATTCATATACATCGTATTTAATAATTGATTGTTTTCAACTATTTATAATACTTCTAAGTGTCTGCACAAGAAGTTTAAATATGTCAACTACGCAAAAGATTTTTTTACAAATCGTAAAAAAAACTCCTTAGAAATAATTTCCAGTCTCTTATCAGTGCGACTATCGTAAAGAGATTTATTTTATATAAGTTATATTCTTCAAAATATAGTATTTTTTAGACCTGACAAATATGTTTAGATAAAAAAAAGAAGTAGATCGACCTTTAGAACATGTGTCAATAGGCGCGGGTAGAGTCATTAATAGAGGTACACAAACCATCAGGAGGCCGTGTTTATAACCAAAATTAAATTTATTCACTGCTGCACTATATTTTTGAAAATGCAATGTAGGTTATACTGTTATTCCACGCTATCAACTAGTCGCGTAAGAAAATGAGGGTTATCGTCAGAGGTGAGTTTATCTTTTGTTCTAAAATATACAAAGAGAAAAGGATAAGTTCTGTGTTTAGACCTTGTCACAGCTATTACGAATCATTGCGCGTGTTCGCGTCTGTAGTTTTCATTTTGTGTTTCCCAACGTATTTGGTGGACATTTTTCACAGCAGCTTGCAACTTGCAACTTGCGAACTAAATAGGCTTTTCTTGGTTGATAAATTATATACTGCCATAAAGTAGATCTTTAACTTTATCATTGTATGTGTTTTATGTTATTATTATAATATATTTCATATGTTTTTGTTTTATACACAAAAGAAAAACTGGTTTTTGGTACTGTTTGATATTACACCTCTGTCTACTAAATTCCTAAATACAAACAACTATTGCAATAGCCGACAGGTATTATTATCATTGGCTACCTAGGTTTGCCAAAATTCGTCAGTCTAAGACAAAAATTAAAGTATAATACTTACGTACTTATGTTTTCTATGACATTAGGAACTCGAAAGTTCATTACCGCACTCACAACATCCACAGCCATACATCCCTATCTTGAGATAATTTTATACAGTCTATCACATTATACACTATATCTATCTTGAGATAATTTTATAGTCTATCACATTACACACTATATCTATCTTGAGATAATTTTATACAGTCTATCACACTACACCCTATTCCTATCTTGAACTAATTTTATCCATTCTATCACACTACACCCTATTCCTATCTTGAGCTAATTTTATCCATTCTATCACACTACACCCTATTCCTATCTTGAACTAATTTTATACAATCTATCACATTACACCCTATACCTATCTTGAGCTAATTCTATCCAGTCTATCACACAACACCCTATATCTCTCAAGTCTATCCAAATGTTATCCTCCCATCTGCGTCTGGGTCTTCTCACTGGTCTTTACCCTTTGTGTTTACCATTCAATACCTTAAACATTAAAGTAGAATAGTTTTGTTTTATGTTTATTTGAGGTTGGTTTGATTTTGTTTTATTACACGACGTGTCAAGATCAGTTAAGGTGTAATTCAACGCTTTCGCTGCTTTTGGGAAGGAGGTGTGGGTTGGAGAGTGTTCGCTAAAGAGTTAAAGATAAAGAAAAACCCTGGAAATATCTGAATTGGGGCAAGTAGCTATGTGTGCGAACGTTGGTTTATATCCGACAACTAATTCAAAAATTGGAGTAAAAGTCATCACACTATGTACGGACTGGAATGAATAAGTAAAAAGTTTACACTTTGCTTACTTTGAAAGGTTCTTACCTTGATGGATCACGAAATGGTGTAGCTTATAAGATAGTCATCATCAACCAATCCATCAATATTATACTGCTATCTTTCAGGGTGAATGTATTGTACATCAACTATAATAATATAATAAACTGTACTACATATAATTTTAAAAAATGTTTTGTTAAAATAACACTTCTACCAAACTTTATTTAGAGTAGCTTCAAGAATACGAGGCATTTCGTAAGGATTTATTTTGTATTCCTCCACAAATCCTCTCTAAACTCCCGGAAAAAATAAGTTTTCTTGTTTTTGATGTTGGCAGTTGTAGTTTACTAGAGACGAAGTCCAAAGAGGATTAACCAATTTTCTGCCTTCAATTGAAGGCGCTTTGTCCCGACAGTCGATGTTTTTTTATTCGCTTCTCCCACCATCCAGATCAAACCGTTTCCTCACACATTCTCTCTTTTTTATACGTTTTACTGTAACGTTTCTTTCTGTATCGGTAACATTCCTCATCCTGCGATTATATCGATACAAAGTTCGTCCTTATAAACGAAAATAAATAATGTTATGAGGTTAGGTAAACTTTTTACTCTCTTTATATAGATAGATCATACAGTATCGTATTGATATTTTATCTCTTTATTTAAGTAGGTGTGAACATGAATCAATAATTTATCTAGATAATTATCTTAATTAATATCACTTTATTACTGATAATTTTTAAATTCACTCATATATGTTGGGAATGTAAATATCAGTTAAGTAAATAAAAGTATAATTTTATATTTAGGAATATTAAATTATTATTTTTTTACAAATATAAATCGATTTAAACATTCATACCTCACAGCGGAAAAGCTTATTCGGCATTTATAGACCAATCAAGCCGACATATTAATATAAAAGATACGTAATTTATGAAATGGGATCCACGTAGTGTGAGAGTCGAATAGAACCACGAAAAGACACAACATATGTAATTATCACACACATATTTTATTGATTCCTTAGTAAAATATCAAGAAAGTGAATTTAACCAACTCGATTCAACTCATGTATATCGCAAACTCCAATATGGTAGTGACAGTACTCTTACTATTAACGGTTTAAATTATTTAATCTAAGGTAACAGAATTAGGATAGTCCTAATAAACTGAACCCGCTTTCCCACTGGGATAAGACTGTATTATTATTATTATTATTATTATTATTATTATTAGCACCGCGTCTTACTACCCGTTCGGGTTATATGCCCTTACGCTAATGTGAAATGTTAGGGTGATTGTGAGATGAAATGGAGGACCTACAGTTTAACGTGGAATCCGAACCACGGTGGAGGTCTGGCATTCCTCACATAGATAAATCTTTGCCGGGACCGAGGATTGAACCCCGGCCGCCAGCATATAAGTCTGACACCTTACCCCTAGACCACCAGGTCACCGATAAGACTGTATTAAATTATTTAGGGTGGAAAACAAGTTTAACTGGTTGGGACTTAACCACACACTCCTGAGTCGGCTAGGCAATTTGCTTGATTATCCTTGACTATGTGATGGCATATCATTAACAAGTGTTTTTTATCAACGGATATGGTTCACAGCCGTCGTCACCTAGCTGTCAAAAGTCTCCAATTTACTCTGTGCAAATGATTAAGTAATTAATTCATCAAATTTATTTGATACAGTATCAGTGCTTCTACTGGGTAAAGTTTATAATTTAACCAAAGAGGTGGTCAGGTACGCTTGACCCTGAAGGATACAGGGATTTGATTCTGACCAGGTGCACCATGAATGTATTTCATAAATCTATTAACTAATCTTTTAATCATTTCTGAATTAGTTTTAGTCAAGAGTAGCATGTTTTTATGCACCTGTTTTTTGTTCATCGCATTTTACTACCTGTCTGGGCAGTGCAAAATTAACACTAGTGAGATAATGTTGAGGAAAGTATAATGTATTGGAAATCCAACCATATTTTCGTAAAAGGAAAGTGGAACATCTTTTAGCAAAAAACCACGCTCAGTATACCCGGCCATAATTTTAAACCTAACCTCTCCGTAATCGGCAATCCAGTATATTGCGAAAATTACGGCTTAGACAGTGCTACCACTGGTACCTGGTTGTTGGAATGGTTGGTCACACGGATGCTACGCATGATTAACTATAAAGGGCATGTTTCGATACCATCCGGCTATGCTGATGCTGGCTTATACACATTGGGTTTATAACTCCATAAAAATATGCTAATGCTATTCCTTGAAGTTTACCTCTCATTTTCTTGTTCCTTCAGGTTAAGTTTAATAATGTTATTCGGAATTAGAACTAAAACATATGGACTAAAATATAATTAATAAGTTTGTGTGTGGTATATTATTGTTTGTAATATATCTTTGTTTCGAGGTACAAAAGAAAACTAGCTAATAAAAGCAATGGAACGTTAAGCGAAAGACTTTTTTTTTGTGCTAAATTATGGATTTTTGTTTAGCTTTCTTTTGTTTTAAGTATACCAGTATTTGTTTTTAAACCAATGGGACTTGTCACGACAACGACAAAAGCATCATGCCACAAAAGCTCACCAACGGTTGCTGTTAACTCTCAAAGGAGTTTAATTTATTCTTGTATTTTTGTTGCGGAAAATTTGACTTCCGTAGGTTTTTACTCCCACCGTTTGTATCTCAATTTCTTCACCGTTTCTTCCCACGCATATAAACCAATCAGCCTTCCACACAACAACACTGTGTAGTCAAACTGCAGCGACCTGAATAATTAACAGACTGTTAAACACCGGCAACAAACCTTTTTTACAACTCGATCTCGCCTGAAAGTGACAATCAAGATTAAAGACCAGCCCGCATCGATGGGTATGGGTGCTATCTTGTCCGACTAACTGATGACCGGAAAGTCGCACTTTGAATCCCGGCTGAAAGTACTGAGGTGTTGGAACTAGAGTGTACCAATATGTTTCTTTTTTCCAAGGCGTCTTACTTCCTGTACGGACTGTATTAATTTTAATTACGCTAGTATGGTAAGGCTGAGGAAGGTAGAATTTGGATGAAACAAACCCGTAATCGCAAGTAGGAGGAGTATGAAATCAACTAGGGAAAATAACTCTCAGTAAGCCTGGCTAGTATTCTAATTCCAACTTTCCTCATCACAGACAAACCAGACTATATGAGATTGGCATTTAATTCGCATACCCACCGATGCAGATCAGCGTTTAAACGTAAAAATATTCAACTTCAAATCATTTTATCAAACACAATTTTATTACGGTACAATATAAACTAGCCCTACATATAATAAAAACATTGAGATGAGATCCACAAATTTTGAGAGTTTATAACGCACACTTTCTCCTGTTTTCTGAAGGTATTATACCTCTGTAGTTTACAGCTCAATAATTTTCAAAGGTGTTGATTAAAGAAATATTTTTATATTATGAATTTTTAACGTGCATTTTCTGAATCAAACTTTCATATCAATACATTACTACCTATTTACAAATTATCTTAATATAAAACAGACGTAGCACCCAGTCCTTAACTGTTAATTCATTAATATAAAAGGGAAAGTACCCATTTAATAGATGATTAATTTTACGGTCATGCCAGAGACTGAATCTGAGACTCGGTATGTAAAACCCAAGCCCGCTTTAGTGAATATAACAAAATAATAATTTAAATAAAAATATTTGATTGGTTAGGTCAAATTCTGGCAAACATTTTATAGACTCTTTGGGAGTAGTTTTCCCATCTCAAGACCCTTAGTTGGTTTACTCTGGCGAAACAAATGGCCGGAAAGAATGGAGGAAGGGGGAGGGGAGATCAAAACAGACTAAATACTTAAATTTGTATTAATAAAGAAACAAAATATATCATAACCCTTTATATTAAAAAAATACAGTTTTTGGAATCGCTGTACCCTGTCTGAAGACCAAATACAGGGTTAATGCACCACACAATATGATGTTATTTGCCACCCTACCTTATATTTCCTTGTTTTTTCTATTTTGTGGACAATTTCCTATTTTATTTCCCGTGAAATCTTCGAAGTTAATCAGCTGATTCCCAGCCTGACTAATGACAATGTTTACATATATTAAAGTAAGTAAAAGGACGGAGGGAACAACGTAAAACATTGTTTTAAATAATTTAAATAAGGAATTTTGATTTAAGGAAGAACACTTACCTTTTATTAAGCATATTAATTATCCTTTTAAGAAGTGTGATTGACTGTGTTTATTTTTGAAGGTCGGCCATCTTTGTTTTAACGCATGCCCAGTGCTATCAAACGAGTGAGTAGGGAACTTCGTGATTTGGAAGGAATAAAAACGAGCGCGATTTTTAATTTTGACAGAAGGAAATAGACATTTTATTCTTTAATAAAAACATTATTCCTATTCAATTGGCTATATTTAAATACTTATATTAAACCTACATTTCATTTTTATTTTATCACTAGTCTATAGCCAACAATTCATTTTCGTTTTTATTTATACATAGTTTGTTTTCTCTTTGGACTTGGAATAGAACATTTTTAAATTTGAAAAGATTAGAAGG
>CABFVX010001562.1:0-65696 GCA_902151425.1 Timema shepardi | reverse complement strand
TAAGTACTAATTACTCTAATGGATTAGGAATTGGGAAGGTTGAATTAGAGGAAGTGAACCCGCATTTGCGTGGAGGGAGAGTGGAAAACCATTTAGGAAAAACCACCCTCAGTTCACCCGACCGAGACTCGAACCTCAATCTCCCCGTCCTCAGCAGTCGAGCTCAACAAGACAAGTGCGTTAGCCAACTACGCCACCGAGGCGGGTGTCAAAATGGAAAAGCGCGCTCGTTTTGATTTACTTACATCGTGCTTTGTTTCTTCTTTTACGATCAGATCCGCTACTCACTGGTTTGATAGAACTGCGCATGCGTTAAAAACAATCATGGTCGACGTTGAAAATAAATACAAGAGTTAACCCAACTTCTTAGAAGGATAATTAATATGTTTAATAAAAGGTAAGTGTTCTTCTTTAAATCAAAATTCCTTATTTAGATTATTTAAAACAATGTTTTACGTTGTTCCTTGCGGTCTTTTATTTTATTTAATAGATGCAAATAGTATTATTAGTCAGGCCGGCGACCAGCGTGGGGCCTAACTTCTAAGTGCTTAAATTCACGCGAAAATCAATTGAAAATTGTTCACAAAAAGTAGAAAACATAGGGAAATACAAGTTAGGGTGGCAAATTACGTCACACAATCGTTTTACTCGAACAAGTGTTTATTTAAACTTTTGGTGACCTGGTGGTCCAGGGGTAAGGTGTCAGACTTCTATGCTGGCGGCCGGGGTTCGATCCCCGGTCCCAGCATAAATTTATCTGATTACCAAACCCTTCCTTCACCTTTGACAAGACATCTTGTGAATGTGAGGAATGCCAGGTCTCCACCGTGGTTCGGATTCCACGTTAAACTGTAGGTCCTTCATTTCATCTCACAATCACCCTACCACTACACATTAGCGTAAGTGCGTATAACCCGAACGGGTAGTAAGACGCGGTGCTAATAATAATAATAATATTTAAACTTTTAAAACATTTACAGAAGATCATTAAGCATTGGTTGGAGGCAGATAATATACACTAACAAAACTACACAGAATAAGGAACAAGTAATTTTTTTCTCAAGCAATAAAGTTTATTTTAATAAGAAAAGCTTAATCCTATAGTCAACCCGGAAAATAGCTACTCCATTCAGTTTGACTTCTTTGTGCATAAATCTAAGAGCCACATCTTTCACAACAGAGAACATGAATGCTATATGTGCTTTTGGCCTCTAGTAACACTGATAGGTGTCGCAGAACCACGACGTTTTCAATTAAAGACGACACCTCGCTCCTCATTTCTTCCTGCCATCTGGTTCTTTTCAACACCCCTCTGCACCAAAGTACTAGCAAGACGTGTTTGCATTTCTCTTTATAAACTTTCAGATCCTTTCTTGTAGAGTTCCTCGTTAAAATCATCTTACCTTTTATTGCTGAATAAAGGAAGACTTGCGGAATTATTAACAAGCCTTGTTTATTGTTAGTTTGTTCAAGTGATCTTTTTAATTAACTAGGAGATGTTACAGCTGAGGAAAAAAAAATCATTACATCTCCACAAAAAACAATTAAAATTTTGTCAGGAAAATATTTGCTTAACCCTACCAGTGGGTCTTTTCAAATTATTAGATTTTGTTATTTATAGCAAAATAAGAAAAATTGACTACGTATAATTGTTTGGAGTACCTGGCGTTAGAGTGTGTAGTTTAAAGGCTATAAAAGACAAACAAGAGGTTTAAATCTAAAGAAAATATCTAGAACATTAGGTGTTAACATTATTTGTGTATAATAAGGTGTTTCAGTGTGATTCCCGGTGAAGGTCCAGCCGATTGTTTGTATACATTGATGGAACCACATGATTACTTTGGTGTAATTTTTTACTATTCCGCAGAGTATTTATCCAGGTATTTTTCAGTGTAATAATTGTAATCGGGTGTTTTGGTGTAAGTTTCGGTGAAGTGTCAGCTGGATATGTGTATATATCTCTGGAACCACTTAACCGATTGGGATGAAGTATTTTTATATAATATTTATCCAGGCATGTTTCAGCATGATAAAATCAGGTTTTGTGTTGTGAGTCTCGGTGAAGGACCAACCGGATATCTCTGTATATCTCTGAAACAGAAAACCGATTCCGATGTGGTTTTTTACATTCTGTGGAATATTAATTAATCCAGGCATATTGAAGCATGATATATTTAGGTTTTTGGTTTCGAGTCCCTGTTAAGGTTTCGTATGGAAGTTGTATATATTTTATCTAGGATATTTATGACCACATAAGTGATTACAGTGGAGGTTTTTTTCAATTATGTAGTATTTTTATCTAGGCAGGTTTTACCATTAGTTTAAACAAGTGTTTTGCTGTGAGTCCCTAGAACTGCTGACAAGCCTATTGATAATGGATTTTGTGGGTCAGCTGAAAGGTGAAATTCCGTTCATCCACAAAAGGTATAATATAGTTCAGAGTGAACTATAGGATAATATGTATATATAATATAATATTATCTATTTCACCCACCTCTGCTAATCATCTGGGCTACATGCCTCTAATAATTGTTGTGGTATAGTGATGATAAAGATACAAGTTATAGAGGATGTAACATTATATGCTAGGAGAGAAGTTGGGAAACAATGTAAATATATTATTAAATATATTATATTCAAAAACATTCGAACAAATGTAGAAAGTTTATTCTGTTGAGATTTTCCGTGCTATGACGAAAGGGATAGTAGAGCCAAGAAAATATGTTAGAATTTATTTATATATAAAACAAAATTTACAACCACGTCTTACTACCCGTCTGGGCTGTACGCATAATAATTCGTGAGTGAATTATGGTAAAGGAGTTAGAATTTAATGTGTATGTATTCATATTTACATGGAGGAAATGTTCGAAACAAGTTAGTAACAAACACTCTCAATAGAGCTGAGATTCTAGCCCTAACTTTCTCATCATCGATAAACTGGACTAGAATTGCTAGATATTTAAACACGTGAATATGATTTGTTTATTAATTAATCAATTGTTTGCGTTTATTTTTTTATCTTGTAAAACAAAAGAGTGTATTCATTAAGCCCAAAGGTTGGCTCCACATGGTTGGTCTGTATAAGTAGACCTTAGCCCTCAATATCCATTTTCCCGATCCCATACATTAAAATGTAGTTGGCAAAAGTGTGTTCATAAGCTCAAGGACAGGTTTGATACCAAGGGGGTGGGAACAATTCACTAGAAAATTCTTATCACCACTCATATCCAACCCCTGTTATTAAAGATGAAAGGATTTATTGATTAAGGTATATTTTAATTTCTAGGTAGGGCTTTTCACGCCATATTGGTTATTTTAAAAAATATAATTTTTTTAATACTGCGTTTAAACATATTAAAATAGTTACTGGCTCATTACTGTGGCATAGAAAAATGTAAATATTCTTATTTCTGTTTTTCAAGTAAGCAATATATTAATGTGCAAGTTTAGATAATTCCGCACTATTTAGGTTCATAACCAAATTATATATATATATATACATAAATAATATATTTTTAGTGACGCACCACACCCATTCGGGAATTTACGACTGTATACTATTAACGCTAATGTGTTAATGCTGAGGAAGGCTGAATTTAAAGAAATTGTGCCCACACTTACGTGGAGGGAGAGTTGAAAACAATTTAGGAAAAAAGTCTCTCAGTGAACCAGACCAGGATATAACCCAAATCTCTCTGTCATTTTCAGTCTATTCTATTGCGAGAGCACCGTTTTAGAACATGTGACCACCGAAGCAACACAACGTATAAACTCGCTTGGATGTCAAGTTAAATTAATCCGTTTTGGCTGTGACGAAGAAGTCAGGGCTAGAATCCTGTTTGTGTTTAATTAGGTGGTATTTCTTAAGTGTTTTCTGATGCTGTGTATTCCAGTTAATCATGGCATGGAGGACAAGGTTCTAATCTTATGTTAAAAACTATGTACATGAAATACCTTATTATTTTTAAATGTTTATCAATAAAATTTTAACTCTATTTTGATTAATATCTGATATTATTTTATTATATAAATGATAAAATTTAGCAGCGTAGTTCGAAAATTGGAGTATTAAAAAAGAGGTTTAAAGTGAATACTATGGATATTGTCTTTAAATAAACATATTTTTATTGCGTGGTATAAATTTACGCCTGCTATTTAGTTTTATTTGTGACTGTAACTCTACTATAAGGTCCTTGCTAATTATTTATCGTTCTTGGCTACTATTCAAGGGAGAGGCTTAGGAAATAATGTTTGAACTTGAGTTGGGCCTAAAATATTAATTTTTTCGATGGGTCTACCTTGTAACATTCCATGAACTAATGTTAGATCTGGTGTTTCAGGCGTTCGATCTTAGTCAAATTTGTATTTATTTTTTAACCATCGTTTTTCACCCCTCGTTCGGTATATACGCATTTATATTAATTACTCTAATTGAGTGAGTCAATGTATACGAGATTTGGTGGTGGTAGGGTGTTAAAAAGATTAGGTAAAAACTTTCTCAGTACATCCATCAGGGATTCTAACCCCAAATTTACCATACTAAAAAACCAAATTAAATAAGAAGGAAATTTGGACCTAGTGTAAACTGTACCAATAGTTTATATTTAAAGTCCATTAGGCTATAATTTTGCTTTTTAATGTTTATTATTTGTATTTTATAATTTGTATTATATAATATACTTTCTTAAATGACTAGATAAAATTATTATTATTTACATTCCCATAAGTGGATCATAGGAGTGAAAACTTTCACATGATGAAAACATAGAATAGACGGCTCATTTGACAAAGCGTTATTTGTTTCTAAGCAGGAGAACAAAACAAAATATCAATCCTTGGAGTGTTTGAAACGTATTGTTGACAGTTAATTCAGTCATGAAATGTTATGGAGGTTTTAAATGAAAACGATAAAGGAAAGATTCTGGATTTAGTGGAGCCAGGGTACACGGACAGTGAAATTTCGCGTACAATATCGTGTCCGCGAAAAACTGTATCGCTTTGGAAATCTAGATGGTAAAATGAAAACAACCTCAAACGTAGTACTGCTAAAGGTGCTTCAGGCAAAGCTAGATGCTATAGATCAGGCGAGTACATATTTAACAACTATACATATTGCTGCGCGGGTTGGGGCGAACTTGTCAAAAGACACAATTTTGGAGCTGTTAATAGAAGGAGGGCTACATTCATTTGCTGCTGCTTCAAAACAGAGTTTAACAGAATGGCTGAAGTAGGCTCGACTGAATTTCACACAAGAAAATTTATAACGGCCATTAGAATATTGGAGGAGAGCTATTTTTACTGACGAGAAGGTATGGAGTTCATCAATTGATGTTATTGTGCTAGTGTATCGCCCTAAATTGCTCGTTCTCAGCCACCCTAAGTGCATCAACCCCGTTATAGTGGTCGTTTATCTGTCTAGAGTTGGGGGTGGATTTCACACGACGATGTGGGAGTAATGTGAAGTATAGATGGAGATTAAAATATTTGTAATATTTTTATTGTAACTGACTGTAGGCCTACACATATTAAAGTGTATCGAATATGTATCTGATTAAATAAAACTACGGAATAAGATATTTATGTACCCCTAAATAAATCCCCACATAAAAATGTGTAACACCAAGATTTGAGATATACTTAATAAGAAATTTTTTTTTTTTTAAATTTACATTGTATGTCTAAACTTGATACCAAAACAAAAGAGTAGGAAGAAAAAAAGATATATGTCCGTCAATAATTTTACATTGTTTCTACCAAAATAATTATTTTAGGAATGAACAAGAATTAATGTAACTAAAGCTAAGTGATAGCGTGCCCACATAAAATAGGTTGGTAAGAATTTTGAGGAAAAAGAATACGAATAACGAAATTTGTTATGGATTAAAAGTAAGTTTTATTATTATCATTTTTACCTAATTGTGCGGGGTTTATTGGAAAAGTTTTTACCGGGAGAGTTTCAAATATATACATAAATATTTATTAATATTTAAATGTAATAATATACATATATTATCATTTTTTATAAACAAAAAGTCTCATAAACGGTATTTTAAAAAGGTCGGAAAAACTCTGGAAAAATTAGAAATATGTGAAAACATATGTTTTTTAGAGTAAAATTATTTTATTTACATTCAAATAATACTTTTCGAAATATGTATATATTGCTCTCTGTACTCTTACTCATGAATGCCGTGTGCCCGGCACGGATTTATCTAGATCCAAACTCTTCCTTTACCTCTCACAAAAAGTGTATTAATCACAACTTGTGAATGTGTGGAATACCAGGCCTCCACCGTGGTTCGGATCTCACATTAAACTCTAGGTCCTCCATTTCATATCACAATCACCCTACATTTACATATTAGCGTGAGTAAAAACAAAAATGGTAGTAAGACACGGTACTACTACTAATACTACTAATACTACTACTACTACTACTACTACTAATAATAATAATAATAATAATAATAATAAAGAATGACGCGTGCCTATAGCTTTCAATGGAACAGGACCCGCATAATTAGAAGAGGATGGTTAGCCTAGATATGAAATCTAAATAAACTGCACCAAGTGCACACGTGATCCATAATAATGCATATATTAAAGATGCGTAAAGAATGAAAACTAGCCAAACAATACATATCATACAGCCATAGATATATTGCTAGAATTTTTTTTACTAGCTCTCTCGGTGCCCAGTTAAAGTTATAACTATATTTAATATAAATGAGTAAACCTTAGTTTTCTTAGTTTCTTCAATAAGTAATAATCAATATCACTTAGAGAACAGCGTAGCGTCCTAAAATTTTATTTGAAAATTTTATTTGAGTTATATAACGTGCACTTTCGGAACCTACTGATAAAATCGGCACACGAGATTGATACTATCTTAAAACTTGAAAATACACAACATTCCCATCCAATTAGCTAAACACTTTAAAGGAAAAACACACATTTCATCAAAGATAAAAGTACCGCGACATAGGAATCGAACCTAAGATCCTCAGTTGAGTAGAAAAAAAAAGCTATCGATTGTGCTAAAAGTCCCACAATTTTACCGTTAAATAAATTGGTAATTCGTGCTCTTATAAAATTCTTAGTTGAGAAAAAACTTATAAAAATCATAGTAATAATAAAGAAACCAACAATTATTTGACCATAATTATATTTTAATATAAAAGTGGTTGGGAAGATTAAACAAAACACATCATTTATATGTTCTTGAAATTGCCTGGAAGGAGTAATTACTGTTGGCTTACTGGAGGATATAAATGTTTAGAAGTTGTATGAGAGCTAACTACATTAGAAACTTCCACTATTTTGCTAGTGTATTATTTGATAAAGTGCTCCAAACCTCTTTTTAGACAAGCGACATTTAACTACTCCACGCTATAATCGGACCTTCACGGCCAGCCAGCACACACACAACGAACTATTTATTCATATGTTTGAATGCCAGGAAAAATTCACTGTTTCTCAAATAACCTTCATATAGTCCATCTTAATTCAATAGAACAAGGAAAGAGTATTTAGAGGAATTGCATACACATTCTTGTTGAGAGTTTTCTAATTTTAGGAGCACGTCTTACTACCCGTTCAAACAATACGCTTAAGTACTAACTATTCTAAAGAGGTAGGAATTGGGACGGTTGAGTTTAGAGGAAGTGAACCCGCTTTTGCGTTGAGGAGAAGTGGTACACCATTTTGGGGAAAAAAACTCACCCTAGTTCACTCAAGCGAGATTCGAACCTCGATCTCCCCGTCCTAGTCAGTCTAGCTCAACACGAAACTAGCGCGTTATATAGATTCGCCACCGATGTAGGTCTGAGAGTTGTTGATAAACTCATTGTAGTAAAAATATTATTGATTGAACTTAAAGATGAAAGCCCCAGAATAATAGATAATAGACCAGTTGGATATCTGCTGGAAATACACGGAAAATTAAATATTTGATATCTTATTGTAAAGAGAATTACAATGTAAACTAAATATTCTAGGAAAGGCCGTAAATGATTTATTTTATACTGCATCGGTAGTCATGTGGACAAAAATGTTCTCAAATGGTCCATTTTCAGTGATGCATAAAAAAGGGTTCTCATACTGGCCGAAAATTTTGAGGGACGTTTTCCTACATTGTTTCCCAACTTCTCTCCTAGCATATAATGTTACACACTCTTTAACTTGTATCTTCTTCATCACAATCCCACAACAATTATTTGAGGCATGTAGCCCATATGAGTAAAAGAGGCGGGTTAAATAGATAATATTATATTGCATATAAATATTATCCTATAGTTCACTCTGAACTATATTATCGCCTTCGCGGAAGAACCGAATTTCACCTTTCAGCTGACCAACAAAATTCATTATCAATAGGCTTGTCAGCAGTTCCAGGGACTCACAGCAAAACACTTGATTAAATTAATGTTAAAACCCCCCTGGATAAAAATACTACATAATTGTAAAAAAAAATTCCACTGCAATCGCTTATGTGATTATAAATATCCTAGATAACATATATACAACATCCATACGAAACTTTGACAGGGACTCGAAACCCAAAACCTAAATGTATCATGCTTCAATATGCCTGGTTAATATCCTACAGAATGTAAAAAACTACATAGGTTTTCAGTTTCATAGATATACACAAATATCCGGTTGGTCCTTCATCGAGACTCACAACACAAAACCTGATTGTATCATGCTAAAACATACATGGATAAATATTATACAAAAAAAATGCATCCCAATCGGTTAAGTGGTTCCATAGATCCTAAATTACAGATTTAAATAAAACCAGCCGTATCTCTAACGGAGACTCAAACCCTGACTGTATGTATATCGTATCGAATATAAATAAAGGAACCACAACCGGTTATGACGTTCCATGTATATTTGGCAACAAACAGACTTTTTTTTAAATAGTAAATATATTATATATATAAAATATTATTAGCAACGTGTCTTACTATCCGTTCGGGCTATACGCACTTAAGTTAATGTGTAATGGTAGGGTGATTGTGAGATGAAATGGAGGACCTATAGTTTAATGTGGGATATGAACAATGGTGGAGGCTTAGCATTCCACACATTCCCAAGTTGTGATTAATACACGTCTTGTCAGAGGTGAAGGAAGGGTTTAGAATTAAAATAAAACTTTGCTGGAGCTTAGGTTTGAACGCCAGACTCCTAGCACTGAAGTCTGACGCTTTACCCCTAGACCGCCAGGTCATCTTAAAAACAGGAAAGAACTTACAATACTTTTTTACTTAAGGATATTAACATTCCAAACCTTTAAAAAGCATAGATATTATTTAAATTGTTTTTAAACTCGTAAACCAACAACAAAATTTCTCCCTGCTTTTCACTCATTTAAACCTCCCCACTCTGATATTATTATTAATACTGCAGATGACATAGCTAGTATTATGGTTTGGATTTCCAGAATTTATTTAGTAATATAATAATAATAAATTTGACAAAAACATAACCACAGTTAACATTATACATTTAATTTATTAGAAAATGATAATCAAAGTAAATATTAATAAACAACTGTTTTATCAATCAACGTATTTATCAAATCTTTTACTAATCGTTAATTTCTGGCCGTTTTGGTATCATTAAATAAATTATGAAATCGAACTATGGTACCACAAAATTATATATACACTCATAGTAACTTCGAAGAATTAAATAAATTATCTTTTATAACTAAAATATGTCCAATGAATAAGATTTTATTAAAAATAGTATTTTTTTGTCCTCCCGGAAATAATATAAACAATTTTAAATCAGGATTGGGAACCTTAAATTACATAAGTGTTTTTTAACTCAGCGTCTTAAAAATAAAGTAAAAATCTTTTAGATTTATTCTATTATTGGCGCTACATATGTGTAATATAATAATTAATCATTAATAAATTCATAATTATCTATTCACAGTAATAAAGATTCTTCTTTATGTTACCATGTAAAAACCCGCCTCGGTGGCGTAGTTGGATAACGTGTTGAGCTCGACCGCCGAGGTCGGGGAGATCGAGGTTCGAACCTCGGTTGGGTGAACTGGGGTGGTTTTTCCTAAATGGTTTCCCACTCTCCCTCCACGCGAATGTGGATTCACTATTTTCTAATTCAACCTTCCAAATTCCTAATCCATTAGCGTAATTAGTACTTAAAGCGTATAACCACGAACAGGTAGTAAGACGCGGTGTTAAATAATAAATAATAATATGTAAAACCAATAAATGTGGGTAGCACTGCTGCCAAAATAATGTGTGGTTAAATCTTTAACAGCTTTTAAAAACAGCCAATTTATTAATGAGACCAAACATAATTAATTAGCTAAGTATGTAATTAATATTTGATTTTATTATGAAGGGAACAAAAAAAGTAAAATTAATTTAGTTCATCAAACTATTTGGACATCGCAAAAAGACATAACCCCTCCTCCACCACTCCTTCCCTACAGGCAAGAAATAATTTAAGGACTTAAGGTTTTCTTTTTTTGGGCGTAGATACTCAAACTATTCTGCAGTCATGTGTGGAGGTACAGCATACCACGTGGGCTGAGTGAATAAGTTGCTACCTTACAATCTCGACGGAGTGTACTTCCTCTAGGCTATTCTCTTTATAAGCATCACTCATATTAAGCCTTTATAAACTATGGCACTAAACGTATTGATATAAAATCTTACATCAGATTGCTATAACAAAATAATAAACAGGGTTAAAAAAAATGGTTCTCACTAAATTTAGAACCAGGGGTACCTTAAATGTCCTTCAATCTTCCCTTCCACTTCACCTCGGGATGGTCCTATATTATATAGCACCGCGTCTTACTACCCATTTGGGTTATACACCTATTTACTAATTACGATAATAAGTTAGGAATGAGGAAGGTTTAATTTAAAGGAAATATAACCAAACTTGCGTAGAAGAAAGTTAAAAATCATTTAAGAAAAACACTTTCAGTACACCCGATAAATATCGAATCAAGATCTCCCTGCCATCAACAGTCTAGTCTATTACGATAATTACGGCCTAGACCATGCGGCCACCGAAGCGGATTCAAAACAACATTGTAGCTTGGACTATACTTGAGTTGTGTGAATGTCCGGCGACTACAATCGGGGATTCTCCCTCCAACCAAGAAACACATTCGTTCGACGCAACTTCACATGCGGCTCTCACCAGGGAATAGGCCTGGAAATTGATTCCACGCTCCTTTCATACAGTCTCGCTAGATATCCTTATACCCTCTGGGCAGTCTTGGACGAGTCACAACCGGATACCAGCCCAGTGGGCACGAGGACAACAGCGTCAGTATGTCCCTGTTTGGTTTTCTGGTGACTGGAAGGTCAGGGTTCAAATTCCGACTGGGTATATATATATATATATATATATATATATATGTATAGTTTCTTATACTAAATGGTTTCACACTCTTAATTCACGCAAATATTAGTCAAAATGGGATCAAGTATCTTGCATATAGGTTAATATATAACTTAGAATTATTATTTTTTAATTATTATTCATGCTAAATAGGTAGCGTCGCCACTCTGCCCAACAGCTGGTCTACGTGCCAGGATGGCTGAGTTGGATGGGTAAGCAGCGGAAAAAACTGTAGGGCTCGTTTTGATCTTGGTTATGGAAATAAATAAATTATTATAAGATTGTATAAATAAATGTGATGTATGTTTTTAGAACAGGTTGAAAGAGATTAGCAGTTCCGCGTCCTGACTTATCTTCGGGGTTTTAGCTCTTACTGGTGTGGAACACATAGCCGCCCAGTGTTGCACACCTGTTACATAACTCAGACTCTTAATATGGTTTGGAGCTTTTCCTACTTACTGAACAGGGACTTAAGCTGTAGGATAATCTCCTCACAGCTCTCTGTAACGTGGTGGCTGAGTGTATAAACCACTTAGAAGTAGTCCCTTAACAACTGGCGTCCTTTCCGGCCTCCCTCTCCTGAAAAGATCTAAAAACTCACTGTTATATACCAAAAAAGTAGGGTGTTTTCCCTGAGTTACTGCTTATGTCAATACTTTATATTATGCTAATTGGCAAAACAATCTCGGTTTTGAAAACATGACCTGGTTCTTGCACGAAACTGCTGATTTATAACAATTGGAAGTATGATTTTTCAGGTTTACATCATCCTTGCTTGCTCTAGATTACCAAAGGCTCCCCAAGACAGAAATAAATGTTTCGAAAATATAATTATATTTTTATTGTCAACATTTATAGTTTCACTATATTATTTTGTTATTTTTATTGTTATTATCAATCGAAAATGACAGTTACAGACCATATGATTTGTTGGAATATATTAAAATGGTTTTAGTAATTTTTAAAGGCCAATCTCAATTCCAAAATCCTACTATATACCAAACAACTCTTTTAGAGTGTGTGTGTGTGTGTGCACCACGTTTACAACCAGTTTGTGCTATCTTCATATTAACGCTAATGGGTGTGGATGAAGAAGGTAAAAATAGGAGGAAATGTACCAGAAATTTTAGGAATGAGAGAGGAAGAAATAATTTAGTAAAAAATAGTTTGTGCATTATTAATCATATTATTAGTAGTTTGGTGGGGCGAACAACAAAATCTTTTGATTTAAAATGAATGTTTTCTGGCTTGGGCCACTTTGAGGAATTAATAGCTTCCGAAGTTTTTTGCCGTTACTATAGCCATTATCTGGGATGTGTGTTGAAACAAGCCTTCAAAACATAATACTTAATATAAATGTTTAAATAGTACTTTAAAGTTATATAAGCAAAAATGATGTTCTTTACTCATGATACACAGAATTTTTCCAATTATATGTGATCAAAATCCTAACTAGCATAAAGTCATAGAGTTTAAAATAATTTTTTTTGTCTGTTTGTATTTTAATTTCTTGTAAAATATTTTCTATTAAAAAAAAAGTCAACTGAATATTTAAGAAGAAAAATAAACTGTGAATTCTAACGTACAGTTATGTAAATAAGACTTAGGAATCAATTGTATGAACGTTGGTTTGGTATCAATGCTCCGAAAAGTATTTTATATGGATGGACATACTCGAATTTCTTAAGGAAAACATTCTCCTTTGTGATTCTTAGAATGGTGTCAGATTTGGTAGGTAGTAGAGAAGCTAGTTTAGTTAATTTTGTTGACCTCTGTAGTCTTTGATACCCGATGTTTGTGGGTTCAAATCCAGCTGGGGTTGATGGATTTTTATTGAGCGATAGAAATCCGTAACTCAACTTCCTTCAGAGTTGAAGTAAAGCCATCGGTCTCATGGCGATTGTGGAATGTAAGTAGTACCCCGGAAAATACGTATGTGACGATACTTTTCCCGGCAAAATATGTAAACCCTTTCGTTCTCATTCATATAAATTATCATTTGTTTATGTAATCAGACAGTTCATCAAGTGCACAAATAAATAAATATGGTTGATTTAACTAAATGTTTACCAAATTTTGTCTAGACTGAATACATTTTTCAAAATTTTTACTTCAATCAACTTTTGTTTCATTGTGCTACAAGTTTAATAGACAATTTAATAACATTAAAATAATACGTTATATATTTTGGGTTTTAATTAGTACTTTCAACACTAGGAGTATTTACGACTTAATAGGATTAGGGTGATAAAATAGAGAAGATGCACCTGCATTAGCTCAAAGATAGGATAGAAAAATTACATATATAAAACCATCCCTAAAGTCCCCTGTCGTAATTCGAGCCTCGACTACCCCATCGATTAGGACAGAATTCGATGTGAGTCTAGCGCATTAGACTGCTCTCTCACCGCCGGGGGTACACATGCAGTGCATATTCATTACCTCCCTTGCACCAGTATCTACAGTTAATATTTTTTTAGTGAAATGTAATCAACGTCTAGTTTAATGTTTAGTAGTGGTTTAAAAAAATGAAATCAGATTCATTAAAAAATTGTGGTTTGATGTAAATATAACTCTAGCAGAATTATGAGAACCATTCTCTATATCGTTATTATAAAGTAATGGCATGACCGAAAGACCAACTTTGTAATCTAGGCGTAGCGTTCCAAACTGAGATAAATGTTTTGAGATTTGATAAGATCGCTTTTGACTGACTGCTCTTAAGCAGCTGTTACTGGGTGACCTATTCTCAAAGTATATTCTCTCTTAGCAAAACCCGTAATTAGCTACCCTTTGAAGTATAAAATATATTTTTGGACGTGTGTTTCTTTGTACTTATTAAATAATGCCACTGCTTTAAATTTAGTGAACGATCCAAATTAAAATTGACAAACTTACTAACTTACTATAGAGTAACAGATGTTAAAAATAGGTTTTTTTTGTTATTATTATTATTAGCACCGCGTCTTACTACCCGTTCGGGCTATACGCACTTACGCTAATGTGTAATGGTACGGTGATTGTGAGATTTTAACGTGGAATCCGAACCACGGTGGAGGCCTGGCATTCCCCACATTCACAAGATGTCTTGTCAAAGGTGAAGGAAGGGTTTGGTGATCAGATAAATCTGTGCCGGGACCGAGGATTTAACCCGGGCCGCCAGCATAGAAGTCTGACACCTTGCCCCTAGACCGCCAGGTCACCTTTAAATATATTAATTAGAAATGGGGCGACGCTGACACCACTCGTGTTCCACGTTTTAAATCATATGCATTTTTAACTAAGGATGTGATCATCATTATCGTGAACAGCTTCCAGCCATTGACTGGATCTGTTCGGAACATAGACCTCTCCACCTCTCCCTGTCCTCCCATCACCTCTTTCCCTCTACGGATGTGATGATTACTTTTAATTTAATGTTACTGCCATATAAGTGACTGAATCACATTATTTAACAGTACTAATTATATAGGTATATAATTTATACCCTATACATGGTAATAGAGGTCGTAAGTGACAACTAGCAGAAGGTTCTTTATTACAAACATTGGATGAAAGTCATTAATATCAACCTATGTGGAAATCATTATTATTTGCTCAATAATATTATATTATCAATAAAAAGTGCTATCAAACTTTTCTAATAGTATTTTCAGCCAATGTTTGAAAAAAAAGAGCCTTCTCCTAGCTTTAGCTTATCTATACTCCTACCCTGGATGAGCTATATCTAACACAAACCACGTGGTTGTAATCGTAGAGAGGGACGAAACCTGTAATCTCGCGGAAACTCATCTTTGTCCGGGCCGGCTCTACAGTACAGTATTGTCGATTCAAGTTGGTGTGCACGCTACTAGGTTGGTCGATCCTACGTCAATAGTAAGCTCGAGTAATATAAACAGGAGAACTAAATGTAATCTCCAGTGAACGATAATTTGACAAACACTTTATATCCAGCCCATGTTGCGAGTCCCAAAAATCTAATCAAATATTGAAAATAAAGGCGAGAGTTGATCAATGGTCTCAAGAAAATAGAGGATAATGGCCCATTAAATACTAGAATAAGTAAAGTCATATACACATTTTACAGTAGGCTATAAAAACCTGTCTATTCTCAAACAACAAAAATTTAATCAAGGTAAACAAGTTGAGTAAATACAATAACGAAGGATACGCATGAACCCTTCAAAAAGATCTTATGTTTTTGAACCTTTCGAACCTTGATCTCACCATCCTCGGCAGTCTAGTTTACTGCAAGAGTAGCGCCCTAAACCATGCGGCCACCGAAGTGGGGGATATTATATTCGCTGCTTCACCGCACGATTCTGGACTGAGTGTATGGCAGTAAAATAACCACGTGAATTTCGGCGTTCTCATTGTAACGCGGGATATGCGACATTTGCAACATTGTCGTGTGTACAGTGCACTCTTAGAAGCCATTTCATTAAAATCAAATGTCCGGTGGCCCACGCACTGGGGAAGTTGTAGTTAAATATGTAATTTTTAAGGGTTTACCTTAAAGTTAATCTTAAACTGGAGTAATACTAAACGCTTACGCCAGTGCTGGAGATGTGATGCCTTTTTTTTTTTAATTTAGGGCCAGTCTTAATCTGGAGCATAACGAAACGAAACGAAGCGCATCCATCGTCCAAACTGGGGATGTTTTTACCAGAGTATACTTTTCCTCCCTCTCTCCCGGAGAGGGACGATGTGTTTCCACTATGTTAGCTTTATTTATCCTGATCATTGTGATCACTGTGTTGTCCGTACTAACAATATAATATGCAGCTGTTTAGGCTTGAGCTACAGCTTCCAGTGAGTTTAAGGCTAAACTTACAGGTATGTGGCAGATAAGTTATGGTCCATATGCAAGAAAGAGGGGAAGCGGAGTAGAAAGTGAGTTGATTTGCAGCAAAGTAGATATCAACTCACCTTTGACTCAACTTCATCGTCTTATTTCCCCCACCCTCTCCCCCTCCCCTAACCTCGTTTTTGCATACCGTCCATGTCACTGACTATCCCACTAAAAGAAATACATTTCATTAAAACCGTGTTCACAAGAGAGGGAATTAGATCTAAATCTATGTCTATGGAAAGAGGCATTACGTTATTGGCCTGGCCACGCCTTATTTGGTAACACGTTGTATTTGCCTCACTGGTAGCATTGACTCAAGATAGCTAATGTTATTGTTGTTGTTGTTATTATTATTATCCACGTATTACTACTACCTGTTTGGGATGTACATTAATTAAATATATATTAATTACGCTATTTTAGTGGAGATTAGAAAAGAAACTTTTTGCTAGAACTAGATCATATTTGTGTAGAGAAAGAGTGGGAATTTGTTTTGAAAAAAAAAACGCCTCCATGCACCCGGGATTCAAAACACGACCTCTCCAAACACTGGACTAAATGAGTTTGACATTAGACTGTTGGGTCCGAGTACTATTGATAACGGCGGTGCATGTTCGAGACTGAACACTAGATATACACCACGCACGTGCACCAACCCTTTCTACTAGAAACACGTGACGCACGCAAGGCAGTGAAGTACATTACAGCCGCCGATTTTAACTCCCTGACTCAATTGGGTTTTTTTATTGAGAGATTTAACACTTTCTATCTGGAAACCTGATATAACAACATAGGTCTTTAAAGATAGTTTAATTCATGTCCACCCGCATCGGTGGTCACATGGTCTAACGCGTCACTTCCATGTTAGAGTGCTTTATCGAATATTGAGAAAGCGGGCCTAAAACCCCGGTTTGGTGTGATAAGGTTTTTTTGTCCCTAAATGGTTTGCACTTTATCTCCACGCAAATGCGGGTACATTTCTTCTAACATTCTATATTCCAAATCCTTATTCAACTAGCATTGATATACACGAGTAACCCTAACCAGGGATGGGGTATCGAAAGAAAGGTATCGATACAGTACTTATTAAAAGTATCGATAATGTACTTATTAAAAGTATCGGAAGAAAAATATCGATGTCGTACTAGTATCGAAAGAAAGGTATGAATAACAGTAAGTATAGGTATCGAAATTTTAGTCTGGACATTTTTTTTATCTAATAATAATTTCAACTTTTGCATTATAGTTGTATTTGCATATTTAATTAAACACTGAAAATTATAGTGGTTTTTAATATTTGAAAACAAATTTTATAATATACTTTTTCGCTATCCAACTTCTTAAAAAACTTCAATAATTATTTACTTCTGGGATTTGCAATTTTTTAACTACATTTGTCGTTTACATACTCTATCAAAAGAGATTAATAACTATTGACAAACTTTAGAAGAATTTATGCCATGTCCTGCTTCATCTGCTTAAACAACGCACATATACTTTTCTGTTTAGTTTTCTTGGGGCGCTAAGAAAGCTTATTTTGTTTAGTTTGTGATGACCGTGCGCATTGATAAAGAAAGGGGTAGTAGACTGGCCACCATTCGCCCAGGCATCAGGCTGTATTTATAAATATAGATGAAAGAACAGCTATTAAAATGATGAGCTAAAAGAGATTGAATGCCTCTCGATTATCAAGCAAAGAATTAGTGGGAATTGAAAAATATTGTCATTTGTTCTTCCTCCACATCTCACCCGAGTAAACATTTAATCCCAGCATGAGATAAGATAACAATAATGTTGCCTTTTTCGATCCGGAGTGTGAGTACTAATATCAGTAAAATTATCGAGTTAAAATACTAGTATCGAAAGGAAAGTATCGATAATTTTTTCACATCCCTAACCCTAAGAGACAGTGAAACGCCCTGAATGATAGCTTAGGTCTGCATAAATTGTAAATACCTATAAATATGATGGTGGGGATAGACCGTACACAATTAGAATAGTTTTAACATCACTCAGGCTTTCTCCCCGGAGAACACGTGGACAAAGGCGTAAGCCTCGTCTTGTCTGGTTTGCCGGTGAACTGATATTTTTTCCCAAATATTTTTCCAGTTCTTCCCCGCGCAAATACGAGTACATTTCCTCAAAATTAGTCTGATATAATCACCTACCTTAGTATTGTAAAAGTACCTTCTTCAATGGGTGAATGGTTTAAGACGTCACTCTCATGTTTGACTGGCCTGCTGAAGAAGGGGCGATCGAGAGTCGAATCCCAGTCGGGTCTACTGAGAGTGCTTTTACCTAAATAGTTTCCCACTTTCTTTCCACGCAAATTCGGATAGATTATCTCTAATATTATTTCGTTACTATCCCCAAAGGTACCAACGAAACTTAGCACTCATTAAAATAGGGTTTACATATGTTTAATTATCTTTAATAGAAACAAAAAGTTCTACCATTAACTACTTCCAACGTAAAGTCCGATTTAAATATTAATGAACTTTGTCGACAATTATAAAAGTTGCCAAAACATTTTCAATATTATTATATCTCAAGTCATGTTATCTGCAATTGTTATTAATGTTGACTTTAAAAAATATATTTATATTTTCTTCAAACTACTTCTTACCTGAACCCAACTAATGCGTACTACATCTGCAATTACTGTAATTTTTAAGATAAAACAGAATGGCTTCATAGTAATTTTGACTTTTTTTTACAGTTCAAAAATTATTTCAATAAACTGTTCCATATCCATATATTGATATATTTGGTCTCCTTAGCAAGTGAAAAAGTTTTACATTACTTTTCTAAACAAACAAAAAAATCATATTTTAAAAACAGATGGATATGAAACTGTTATTTTAGCATAATTTCAACTGCCTTAAAAAAAATAACGCTACCGTGAATGAACAGTAACAGTTTGGGCCATACATAATGCTTCAATGACCCTTTATGATATTGCTTTAGCCAGAATAGATAGAGAAAACGTAACTTTTGATACCAAACTTTGAATATTTAAATACAAAATACTGATTATAATTATGTAGTGTTTACTCTGCAAACATATTCTCTTGTTTTTAACAATAGCACACGTTAAAGAGACGGGAGTCGTACTCTATCATTAAACTAGCTACACACTAGAAATGAATAAAAGAAATAAGTGAAAGAACCATTAAACCAGCTATACTCTAGAAAATGAATTAAAAATATAAGTGACAGAGCCATTCAAGTTCATCGTTTGATCATTTTAGTTTTTCCAAATAACATATATGCATAACCTGAATCGGTAGAAAAACGCGGTGATATATATATATATATATATATCACCGCATCTTTCTACCACTTCAGGCTATGCATATATATTAATTACACTAATGGAGTAGGGATGAGTAAGGCCAAATTTAGAGAAACTGTGCCCATATTTGCGCAAAGGAAGAGTGACAAACAATTTTTTTTTAAACCTCTCAGTTCACCCTACTGGGATTCAAACCTCTATATCCTCGTCCCCAACGGTCAAGTATATTGCGAGTGTGATGCCTTAGATCAGGGTGTTCTAACGTTTTCAATCCAAAGGCTAAATATTTGTACATGTTTGCACCGCGGACCAAAGAAATATTTAGTATCTCCACCAACTAAATACAAACCAGCAAACAACTCTCAATAAATAGTTATTTTAAATATAAATGGTATTTTTGATGAGCATAGTCTTTCAAATGTCCCTATCAATAAGAGTTAATTAATCAGCCAAAAGTGTATTAATAAATATGCCCGCAGGCCGCTAGTTGAGTCACACTGCCTTAGACCATTCAACAAACGATGTGGGGAGAAATAGTTTTACAAATATTGATCTATGGGTGGGAGAATAATTGAAGTACTTGGAATGACAAGGCTTGGTATGTGCTAACAACAACTAGAGAGGTGATCTTTATTCATAAACGGGTGCAAAGGGAGCTAGTTTCCAAAATATGATTTTATATTAACTTTCCAGGAAACTAATTATTAATATTCTTAAACTACAGATTTATTAGAACAGATCAGATTAGATTACATCAAAACTATTTTCAAAACTCACCAAAAGCCATGCATATGTTATAGTGAATTCATTAAAAACTAAGCTTGTCTCCGGGGTTCGATACTGGGGAATGATAATGTGCCTACCATTTGACTATTTGTATACGAGAGTGTCTTGCTCGCCGCTTGTGGATATATATATTCTGTCTATGGTAGGAAGGAATTTTTGGAAGTTCCTTTTATTAACAAAGTCTTGCTATATATTAGAATTCTGACAAGGATAAAGGCCTTTCAGACATACCTTCCTACCATAAATGAGGGGGTCGGGGCGAAAATATGATAACCCTCATTTGAGGACAAAAATGCAGCAGTGATTTCTGGCTGCATACCACTTAAAATACAAGTTGTTTTTATAGTCAGTCAAGACCTTGAGGATAGCCCTAATATTCATGAATATTTTACTTATTTTTTATAAATAGGTTTCAGGATTTTATAGACGTTTAAGTAGTGAAAACATCCCATCTAAATCAATGAAGGCTATTATGTTTTTTCCCTGACCCCTTCAAATAGGGTAAATATATATAGACCCTTGGAAATATCGGTAATGTTAGAAGTTTGAAAGTCGTGTGCTGATATAATCTGAATTTTTATAAAATGTACGCTAAAAATCCTCAATAAACAAATTAAAATATCGTGCCTTAGCTCAGTCATTGACGTGTTTTCCTATTGAGCTAAAGGCCCCAGTTTCAATTCCGGGCATGGAAAAAACATTTATGGGTTATAAACTGGGGTTTCCTCTTTCAAAGTTATTAATTAACAGCCAGAAGGCTAGATGTTAAATCTGTTTAAGTTAGTTAGTAGGTATGTGCCTATATAATCAGTAGGCTCAAAAAAATGCAGGTTAAATATCTTAAATACAAAATAAATAAATAAAATATCTTGCTGCGAGATTTGTGGTCCTTGCACCTGGAGGCTGAAATGTTTCCCGGCGTTGTTGTGTAAGATTAGTGTACCGTTCAATTCCGACGCTGCTACCTTGGTGTGCTATATTGTACACCACATTGTGTATTGTTCCCCTTCACGTAAGCGAGGGGATGGGATGGGGAATGGGAGTCAGCAAAGGTAGAGGGGGGGGAAGAATTATGGAGGACAAGGGGTTAATTCCCGAGATGACCGCGCTTTCATTATGAGAAAGAATTTTCACTTAATGTCGGAAAGGTTAGGGGCCGTACTTACCTTCATACATGCTGATATGTAATTTGTTGCTGTAACCGCTCTGGGAAAATTTGGTGAGTTTAAAATATGCCTACATGATTTTCATATGCAAATAAAAAAGGCAATAATTATTACTTTTTACATGCATTATAACAAAATAAAATTAAGTGCTCAATGTTAAATTTTCTAAGAAAATGATGAGCTTGATGGTTTTGTCATAAGTACTCACTTAGGACCCGATGTTCGTGAGTTAAAACACAGCCAGCGTCGACGGAATTTTTTTGAGCCATAAAAATCCGTAGAACAACTTCCTTCGGAGGGAAGGTCGGTCTCATGTCGATTGTGGCATGTAAAAGAACCCTGAAAGGTGTGTGAAAATGCCATTCCGGCAAAATTGGTTGGCGCTTTCACTCTTACTCATAGAACATTATCATGTGCTAATATAATCAGTCGCTTCAGAAAGTGCACTTTATATACATCAAATAAATACATAAATAAATCTAATAAAATATTATTTGCTATGTATATTTTTATTAGAATTTTCAACATCCAGATTATTAACAATCTATTTTAAGAGTTAGGAATGGTGATGTTAGTTTTAAAAGAAATAAACCCGTATTAACGTGGAGAGATCAAAGGAATATATATCTTTTGAAATATATTCCTTCCCCCCTTTCTGTGCACCCGATCAAGCTTCGAATCTAACCTCCCCATCACCTGCAATCCAGTATATTGCTATACTGACTCCTTAGATCAGAGGCCGGTAACTGATAGATTGCGATCGACAGGTTGATCTTATGGTGAAATTAAGTCGATCTCTTAAGTCTTTTAGACTCGCAAATATATCAAGTACTTTCAAATAATACTAAATGTGACCAAAATAATCTTAATCGGTCATGTTATTAGAAAATTAAATAGTGTAATATGAAAGTATACATTGTATTTATTACATATGTTTTCTATACATAAGTATTTGAGCAAGATTGATTTTAAGGAATAGATATAAAAGGTATAGACAAAAAAAAAGTCGGGAGGAGAAACGAAGGGTGATCGCGGGAAATTTGATAAGTTTATAAGTCTATTGGGGATGATCTAAAGCGCTACTCTTGCAATAGACTAGACTGCTGATGACTAGGAGATCGAAGTTCAATCACAGTTGAGCTTACTCTGGGTGGTTTTTCCTAAATGGTTTTACACTCTTCCCCTCGTAGATGTGGGTGCATTTAATCTAAATGTAACCTTCTTAAACCCAAACATATTAGTGTAATTATTACATAGGCGTATGCTTCAAACAGATGGTAAAAAGAGGTAGTGAAAAAATAAGTCAAAATACAGGATGCATTGTTGTGTACATGCGTTCTATAGATAAAATATACGTAGGCCACCTTTATAAAAATAAAAATTCACGTTACTCGTTTGGGATGTACATATACATATTAATTACTCTAATGTGGTGGTAGGGCTGAGGAGAGTAGGATGTAAAGGAAACGTTCCTTCATTTATGTGGAGGGAGAGTGGGAAATTATTTAGAAATAAACACTCTCCTTACACTCAGCCAGCATTCTAACCCATACAATCTACATTTCTGTCACTGGAAAACCAGTTTAGATTATTTTGGCATATAGTCTGCATACCTACAGGGGAATATATTTAAATGATTGAGATAATTAATACATTTATAAAAATATAAATAAATTAAATGAGAGTATAAAGTAACAAAGTTTAAATATGTATGCTAGCATAAATACCCGGCGTTGCCCTGAGAAACACCGTAAAAAAATTACTTAGTTTCCCAGCGCAATGCTTTTATTTTCTTCAAACACAGGAAAAAACTTTATTTTATTTCTTTCGACCCAGTTTTTAATCAATTAAAAAAAATAACATCCACATTTTAAAATTCCGGCTTCAAGATGTACATGTTTGGGAAGAGGGGTTACTAATATTCAAATTTGAGACCTCTGCGTGCGGTAGATATCACACAATGCTCACAATATACAGACACACAGATACACAAACTCCTCATTTTATCAATATAGATTGGAGTATTTGACGCGCAATTCGAGGAATACAACTTACAAACTAGCTTTACCTAGACCAATGTGCATAATGCAATACATTCAACCGTAGTTATTCACCAATAGCAAGTTGAACTTGTGTATATTTAATAGATATCTTCATCAGAATCATCCAGGATTCAACCAAGGTTCCCTGAAATAGTCAACGACCATTCTAATCCATTATCCCCATGTAATGCACACCTGAGTGCTCATATCTAGGTCGATTAACCGGTATATCAGATACACGGTTGTTTACGCTCCAAACAGAAATTACATCCAAGTGCGGTTTTCTGCCTTCTTCATTAGACAACTGAGGGCTTGAAAGCAGTATCATGGGCTCATTTTAAAATAGATTTTTTTTTCAGTTTTTATGTAATTATTTTAAATATTGTTTGAATGTTTTGGTACAACTCGTCTCACTTTCACTCTCTCCTAATAATTACTACTGAAAACCGAATTACGATATGAGACTTGGTTCGAATTGAATTACAATGGTGTCAGCCTGCAATCGAGCCACTCTGGCCGAGTGGCCGCCGTCTCTTGACAAATATAGTGCCAACGTCCGCGGGTACACGGTGTCATGTTGTCAGCACAACGAAACCTCGGATCGTTAATCTCGGTTTTCTAGACTTGAGCCGCTACTTTTTCAATATCATAGTAAAATGTTATCATTATTGATCACAAAAAAAAATTAAATTTTCTAAACTATTCTTCTTATATTATGTTTGTATTTTTAAAGTTCGGTTTGAACTTAATTACCTTAAATTATTTTTTATCGAATATATTTGTAAGCCCTGTAAAAATTAATAATTATAATTTATTTTAGTATGGCTTTCAAGAACTAAATAAAATATATATATATATATATATATATATATATATAAAACCAACCGTATCAGTTCTAAGAAAGGATGGCTTCGAAAGAAAAATTAACCAAGTTATACTTTTTATCCAAACCGTTCTTTCAAACAAGTACGAACTTAATAAAACAAACATTTGTTCATAATAACTTTCTATGGTCATGCGAGTTTGAACTGTGACCTTACAGAACATAATTAGTTTTAATAACGTTATTACTTTTCTAATAATTATCTACTTCAAATAATTTAAGAACAATGATTAGAAATATATTATATATTTGTGTTTGCCAGAAACCTTAATTTAAAAAAATGGCATAAAAATATATTTCTTTTTTTGAAACACACATTATAAGTCCAACCTGGCCTATCCTCATGTATACACAAATGGAGTAGTTATAAAGGTAAACTTTAAAGAAGATGTAATCGCATTTAGGTGTGAGGACAGTTATAAAACATTTTAGGAAAGAAACACCTCAAGGCACCGGATTGATATTCGAACCCCAACCTCCGTGTCCCAGTAAATAAAGACAGAATGAGACTCGTGCCTTTCTCTACATGCCGGCAAGTGCAAATTAAATTTGTGGTTTGTAAGCAAAGACAGATAAATTTCGACGTAGAACTTGAACTAGGAACATTTGGTTTTGAGCATCAATACTTATTTGATTTTTTTAATATAGAACATAATTTTTATCGTCACAATTTTGGAAAAAAGTTTTGAAAGTTGATTTGTTTGTTTTTCTACAATTTTTGACGTGTAAAATAAATGCAATATAATTAGTGATGAGATAATCTTTTAACCATGCAGAATTTGTTGGATTACTGATTATGATATAATTCGGAAGCAATATTTAGAAAAAAATAATTATAAAACATGAGGTTGGATAGTTTTAATTTTATTTATTATATATGTTATATTAATGTTAGTGTAATTTTTTTTATAAAGGACCTTCTCAACCCTATTTGGTGCTCAATGTAGATTACATTTTTCTTTATTACTACTGTAGTGTTATTTTATAGGTAACTATAATATATGTCATAAATGACATCTGCAGATAACATGATGTATTATTATTATTTACCACCGCATCTTACTACCCGTTCAGATTATACGCTTTAAGTACTAATTACACTAATGGATTAAGAATTGGGAAGTTTTAATTAGAGGAAGTGAACCTGCATTTGCGTGGAGGGAGAGTGGAAAACCATTTAGGAAAAACCACCCCCAGTTCACCCGACCTAGATTCTAACCTCGAGCTCCCCGTCTTCAGCAGTCGAGCAGCTCAACACGACTAGCGCGTTAGCCAACTACGCCACCGAGGCGGGTAACATGAAGTAAATTTTGGATGTGTTCTAGTAGCCATATTAACTTTGGTAACTGTCCTTCCTACTAATTTTCTACTATAGTTTAATAAAAGCATTACAAATAAATATTCTTCTCAAAATATTTTCCTTGGCTGAACTGAAAGTTATAGTTTAAATGAAACTGTACTAGAAGCAATCCGAGAGTTGGAAAATGTAACAACGTGCATCGGTAATCCCACTACTAAATGTCAGGCTCGTCTAGTCTGGTTCATCGTTGTTGGAAATGTATGAGTTCGTATCTTGGCAGGATATATCAAAGGACCCGTTTCGGTCGTCGTATGCTCTAAGGCGTCACTTTGGCCATAGTGACAATAATGGGTGGATCGGGGTTCGAATTCCGATCGGGTGTGGTTAGGGTTTTTTTCTAAATGTTTTTCCACTTTTCATCCACTCGAATACGGGTAACTTTCCCATAAATTTAACCTTAATTATCCTTAACCCATTAGCGGCATTAGAACATGGGCGAACGGTAGTAAGACATGGTGCTTATATATATATATATATATATATATATATACATACACCAAGAGTACTTTTTATTACTGGTTTCCTACGCTCCTTCCACAGGAATACGATTACATTAGGTCTAAGTTCAACCTTACTCATTTCTAACACACTAGCGTAATTTAAATATTTTTACATAGTCTAAAGATGTCATTTTTGACGTCATTATTAAACAAACCATGGAGTTAGCTTGCAATCAAGCTCTACTGACCGAGAGGCCACCGCTTTTTGGTGAAAATAGTGCCAATATACACGAATAAAGGGTGTCATATGGTCAGCACAACGAATCCTTTGGCCGTCAATCTGTTTTTTTTTAATACCGGGGACGCTACTTTTTCGTTCCAGTAGCTCCTAATTTGTCGTTAAGAGATTGAGTCGACCCCGTTACAGACCTCAAGTTTCACGGGAAGCAAGAAGAGTCAGAGATCGAACCCGGGAACCTCGGGATCAGTAGCCAGGAACTCTGACCTCTAAACTACAGAGGCAGTCAAAATGTAATCAATATTAACAGCAAACAAATAAGTTTGCGATTTTAATCATCCTTCCTACTGTGGTAGAGTATTCATTGAGGCATTCTTAAAATAACAGAATCTATGAATTGTCCTCATTCTAATCTTAACTTTTCTTAAGTCTGTAATCCAGCCCCATCTAAAGCTACGCTCATACGAATGAATGATAATATCAGAAGATTATATCGCACTGTTTGAATAGTTTTTTTTATTATATACGTTTATATACCTTGTCCGTATAACCATTCATTTCAACACAAGTACTGTTGACATTGCAACTGTTCGTACTTGACTCCAATAGCTGAATTGACATTCCAGCCCATTTGAATTTTTTTTCTCTCCAACTTCGTGTTCAAAATACAAAGATTCAAAATTTTAGGCACACTATTAATCGTTAATTTGCTGGGGGAGAAACTACTATGACTTGAGCTGCGTGTTGACATAATAATACCAGTTTTTTAAATGCTTTGTTTTTTTATTTGCTTAGAAATAAACGCGTCTTAAACATCTAAAGCTAGGTGGCATTGTGGTATTTGATTGAATGTCGTGTTTGTTATTGCGGAATTTGTAACGTATAATTGAAATTCTCTTTGCTTGAGGATATATATATATTTTAGTTTTCATTATAGATTTTAGTTTTGCTTTTTCAATGGTTTTTTTTATTGGTTAGAACGAATTGGCTACCGATTCTTACAGACATTGTTTTTTCGATTGATCGCTATGCTGCTAAGGATCGTAGTTGCTTTTAATCGCTTTTACATTTAATCTGATAAAATGTTTGATCAGCTTTATTAAGCAAATCAATGAAATGATACAAATTATTGTCAATATGAGCTGCGGTCTTGACTTTGACCCAGGAGGTCGGGGTTTGAGGTCGAATTCCAGATTGGTCCTCTCATAATAGTTTGGCCAATTTCCGATCCCCCCCCCTCGCTTCCCCGTCGCCCTTTTATCACCAGGCAATTTCTTGTATGTTTGATCCTAAAACCCCTTTAAAACAAGTATTTTTTACAATGTTTGTAGAATTCAATGTAAATTATTATTTAGGATAAAGATAATAAGAAAGATTTTATAATGTGATAATAAACTTTAATGGTTAATCAAAGAAGATTAATTGAAGTGGGAATTGTCAATTTAACATTAACTTAACAGTTATATTAAAAAACTAATGTTTAATGTAAATTATTATATAGAAATAGACATTAAATAGAAATAAGTTTTAAAAATGTCATCGATTAACATATAAGATAACAAACACTAAAAAACACACATTAAAATGTGAGTCATTAGACAAGTGAACATGTATTACATTAAAATTATATAGTTTAACCAGACTATATTTACAGATTGTTCATGACTGGGATGATATTAAATTTTTAAATTATACAATTGAAGCAGTAAATAGAATAAGTTGAATTGGAAAATTGACAATATTGAATAGTTGAAATTAAAAATTTTAGTTGCAATTAAAAATGTTTAAGATTATATTATTGAATTCTATTTTCTTATCTGAGTCCCTTGCTCCTTTTGCAGGCTTCGTAGAGAACGCCCGTTATTTAGTGATGTTACATGTTTCGACGCTCTACGGCATCATCCTCAGACAACTAGAACACCTTATTCAGGCTGTATTTCTAGTTGAAACTAGAACACCTTATTCAGGCTGTATTTCATGTCTGAGGATGATGCCGTAGAGCGTCGAAACATGTAACATCACTAAATAACGGGCGTTCTCTACGAAGCCTGCAAAAGGAGCAAGGGACTCAGATAAGAAAATAGAATTCAATAATATAATCTTAAACATTTTTAATTGCAACTAAAATTTTTAATTTCAACTATTCAATATTGTCAATTTTCCAATTCAACTTATTCTATTTACTGCTTCAATTGTATAATTTAAAAATTTAATATCATCCCTGTCATGAACAATCTGTAAATATAGTCTGGTTAAACTATATAATTTTAATGTAATACATGTTCACTTGTCTAATGACTCACATTTTAATGTGTGTTTTTTAGTGTTTGTTATCTTATATGTTAATCGATGACATTTTTTAAACTTATTTCTATTTAATGTCTCTTTCTATATAATAATTTACATTAAACATTAGTTTTTAATATAACTGTTAAGTTAATGTTAAATTGACAATTCCCACTTCAATTAATCTTCTTTGATTAACCATTAAAGTTTATTATCACATTATAAAATCTTTCTTATTATCTTTATCCTAAATAATAATTTACATTGAATTCTACAAGCATTGTGTATCTGCTTCCTTATTACCATTTCATCATGGTTTTTAGGAAGTATTTTTTAAATTAACTCTTCAATAGTTACTTTGTGGAAACTACCAAAAAAGTATAAAACTGTTACTAATATTTTTATCCCCCGCATCTTTGATCACTCGGGCTAAGGCGTCAATCTAGTTTAGTCTGGATTACCTATGGAGGGAGGCTGGGGTTCTTAAACCCGACCGGGTGTAGTTACGGTGTTTTATCTAATTGTTTTCCACTCGCCTTCTAAATAAATGAAAGACATCTCTGAATTATAAGTATTAGTGTAGATAAGCAGATAAACTAACTGGATTATAAAATATGGAGAGTGGAGGGAGGGAAATATATGAAATCATTATTATTTGGATCCAAACACAAATTCAAAACTTGAAAACGCTAGTGTTAAAATATATAACCTGTAAAAAAATATATATATAATCGCCTCTGATAATATCCTGCTCCTCAGGATCTATAATTTTGTATCCATACTAATAATATACTAGCCCAAATTTGACTTTTATTAGCAGTAATCTGGAGTTCAACTCTCTCGCACTCTGATGTTGCACTACGTAAAGGCATTACTTAACTCCAATAAGATTCGAACAGGTTTTTGACATGTCTGGGATCAACGTGTGAAACATTCAACATAAATTGATTCATTTTTATTCATATATTTTAAAACAACGGTTATTTACCATTTCAATCTATGAAGTAAGGATGGAAAGCGTATGATGTTATTTTTGTGAAAATAATTACTTATAATATAAATAAATTTAATAGTCGGTTGACTAAGTCTTGCAAATATTTAATTACGTTGACAACTTTACTGGGTTTTTTTTTTACAACGCCTAAAGTTTCGAATAATAATTATGTATTTACAATTAATATATATATATGTATAATATACTTACCTTTATTTCACTATATTAAATTTTCTTTCTTTATTTTTATTCATAAACTGCCAACCCGTCATGCATAATTTTTTTGTCAGGGATTTTAACAATATCTGCCTTAGAGAGTGGTTTATTTCGGAACTGTTATGATCTTAATTTATTTTATGTTATTGAACGCTTATAACATCTGGCTGTCATTTTAAGAACTAATTTCTCCTAGCGAAAGAGATTATTATTCTCGTTTGTATTTTGGTGCGAAATTTAAATTAATTTTAAAGATGGTTTATGTTTATTTGTCAAATTATAATATTAAGCTATTTTTTAATACTACTTTCACTGTCTAAAGAGTTAAGATTTTTTATTATAAATCTCGGCAACTAGTTTTCTCATAGGCCGGAAATTATATATATATATATAAAGCACATATTTGTGAATGGTTAATGTGTTTGCTTTTTTGAACCGAAAAAAATTGTAAAAAAAGATAAGGAAGAACTCAAACTGGGCCGTCCTTTAATATTTAATTTTATATAGTGAATTATCACTTTCGGCAATAAAATCTGTGCCAAAAGTAAGGGCTAACCTTCAAGGAAGAATAAACGTGAGTTTTCATGAAGATATTATAAAATATAAGGCCTGGAATATATTTACTACCAGAGCCTTAGATCACCATTCTACATGGACGTTATTGTTGAAACTAAATTCATCATATATCAACATCCTGTTGCTAGGAGTTTAAATTACATTTTGTAAGAACTCATTATTTTAGCATGTTATATAAATATTTCAAACCTGGTGTTATTTCATCCAAAAGACTATTTATGTATCATAATTAATAACTGTAATTTTATCATCACAATTCAAGTGAAAATCCTAAATTTTTTAAGTATTGCCCCAACGATACTTTTATTAATTTTGTAACATGCGAGGCATACCTTATTAGGTAGGGTTAATTTAAAGGTATTATTTATTTATTTTCTCTTCAACAATAATGACAATAACACTATAAAATTAATTGTGTTAATTATTTAAAATATTAATGTACAATGTATTTTGAACATTGTTTTCCATTTATAGATAGTTTCAGTAGTAGGTTGGATGTCCATGTCAAGAATAACAATCTGTCCCAGGAAAATATGCAGTCCATTATTGTAAGTGTCCAAATCAAGTTAGAACTTTAGGTATAGTCCAGGGGTCTTGGTAGAATGGTTTTTTCGTCTTACCTCTGAGCAGTTTCTGGAGATAGATTTATTTAATATAAAAAATCCACCCACCTCACAAAATAAAAGGGGTTGGTAGTTGGTGCCCAATATATATATCAATATATATACATACATATATAATTAGATTAATTTATTCATAACTAATAATAAACTTAAAAATTAGATACTCATATTTATTATTCACCTCAAGAGTATTTTAGAGAATGTGCATCGGCATTAGCAGAGTGAGTGGATGAGAAAATCACCCTCAGTGCACCCTGTTGAGAGTTTTAGACCACGTGACCACTGGTGGATTTATCAACCCTCTTGACCATTTCAGAGAACAATATTTAAAAAAAAGGTTAGGTTTTTTTGTTAAGAAGTAAAGTGAACAAATGACAAAACATCAACTTTTAATTTATTGAGCTCGTCAACAATCTCAAGGTTCTCTTTTACTTTCTCAGAATACTACTAACAATGCTTCTAATTAATATTTGTTAGTCGCAGAAACTCAACCATTAAAAAAATCTAAGGGGAGGGTATAACTGCTTACTCAGCCTCTTGGAACATTTAAAGGAATTACTTACTGTTGCAATACTTATAATTTAATTTGTAAATCGTTTGGCTACTCGACCTTTTTTTAAGTCACGGGGTAGTCATACCATGATTCTGGTAGAAATCTGGTTTTGGAAGGCATTACTTTATTTTTTTAAATCACCGCGTCTCAATACCTGTTTGGATTATACGCATATATAATAATAATCTAATGGAGTAGAAATGAGAAATGAAGCATTTTAGAGGTCATCTACCAGTATTTGCGTGGAAGGATAGTGGAAAACTATTTAGGAAAAAACAACCTTAGTAGACCCGACCAGGGTTCGAGTCCCGTTCTCCCTAACTTCAATAGGCTAGCCAAACATGAGAGTAACGCCTTAGACCATTCGGACACTGAAACAGCTCCTGCCATAATCCAACTGTATGGTAATATTTTGGTATGATAAATGAATTCCACTACCGTTGTGGAAGGCCTTTTACTCTACCAAAATACTACCATTACTGTAGAATTCTTGGATGAAATAAGGCCTTGAAAAACTGGTTTCCTAAAAAAAAAAGGTGTATGTCAATTTTACTCAGTCAGTAAAACATCTATCTATCAACTAAGCTAAGGGTCCTAAAATATGAATTGTTGATGAAATAGAGGCTTCTATTTTCACATAGATGAATAATTGATGGCCAGGAGATGTGGTATCGTCTGGTCTAGCCTTATGTTAGTAAGTTATGTGTTGATGTCATAAGCTTTTTAAAATATGCGCTTTAAATATCACTAATAAAATAAAATAAGCTGATTTTATTTATTAGCTTTTAACAGATGGAGTTGTTCAAAACTTTTAATGTGCCGCCAAATATTAACAAATAACACCAGTTTTAAAGTGTAAAATAACTGTTTTTACTTGCTCGCTACCTTACAGATATATAAATATTGTGATCGTCAAAAAATTGAACTCAAGATTTTGATTAAGTTCGACGTTTCATGACTCCCCCCCTCCCCAAAAATAACCCCTAAAGGGTGGTTTTTGCAATGCCGTGTGTCTGCCTAACCCTAAAATTAATAGAAGTTCACTAAAGAGGGAAAAAAGAAAAATTATATTTTCTCAAAATTGGCTCTAATGATTTTGTTTAAAATTCGTATCTAGCCGTTGATTAAGATTATAAACCAAAGGGATATTTTCATTTTACTATGAAAATGAATTTTAGGGTAATTTACAGAGGCGGAAATTTCCTTATCTTTGCAACTATTTGAGATTCTAAATAACATATCATTGCAAATTTGCGGTATTATTAAAAAAAATTATTTGAAAAATATTTTTATAAAATCAATAGTGTCTGAGATATGGGCAAATATATACATAAAATTTTGTGATCTTTTGATTTACATATTATATATTACTTAAATTTTAATGCAATGATTTCTATAATGCCATAGAGTAAGCAAGTCTCTCAAAAATGTATGTTCAATTTTCTTTAACCTCGTAGGGGAAATGTTTGCACAGCAATCATCTAGCTTCATCATTTTAGACTCAATAGTCAATATTTACCTATTTATAGGTCACCCATTTTAAATTAGGAATTTAATAGCAATGCGATGACCTAGAGATGTGCAACTCCTAATAAAATGTTAAAATTTTAACCGGAAGTTGAAATTTGAATACGAAGGTTTGACCCTTGTGGAGCCAATAACGACCTTCTTCATTGGTCCAAATATACAAATGAGGGCTTTTAATTCTTTAAAAACAAAAACATGAAATTTAAGGCCGGGAGTCAAAAGATGCTTTACGTAAGCAAAGCATAATTTTTGCTCGGTTTTGCTGGTGTATATTATTTCGTTTCTCATATATTTCGAGTGTTGAGTAAATATTTCCATTTTTAGACAATGGAGTGAGAAAGTCAGTGCGGAACTCTGTACCATTTATTTTAATATACCATTCATACTATTGTTCCATAAATATGCACCCCACATAACAATGCTACTACCAATATTTTTCAAGTTTTGAATCTCACATTTTGTAATTCGTTAAGATAGATGTTTAAACTTCCCTTCTGGAGAGTATTTTAACGCAAGAGGATACATTTTCTAATACTTCTACAGAATTGTTAATCTTAAATTTATTTTTTTACATTAGACCAAAAGTTAATTCATCTTGTTTAAAAGTCTTATAAGTCCTCTAGTCAATAATTTATATTTGATGTGAAATAAAATAGACTATAAAATATTCACATTTTATCGTGAGCTGTTGAATAATTTATTTTTAATGTTTCTAAGTTTAAAACTATTTTAGATTTATTTTAAAAAAATCCATCAATACCTTTTATTAATATGTTTGAAAAACATTCCCTAATAGATATTTTAACCTTAAGCCTTTAAGTTAAAGCACCACTGATTTATTATCTGAGGAGTTAGTTCCGACAAATACCCCTAAATTTACAGACACTTCACAGCAATGGAGCTATAAGCCTCATTTTTTCTAGGACGATAACACATTGGAATCGGTATTTCTTAAAGGGCGTAAGTCGCCATTTTGTCCATATGAGCTTTAATTTTTTGGGCTATTCATAGGTAGGCCTATCGATATCTTTTAAAACGGCCTTTGTATTTATATTCCCTGCTCAATAAAAAAGTGAATGTTCAGTCTTTTTTAAAAAGGGTGTAAGTCAGTAAGTTTTTTAAGGGATATAAGTCAGTTGACTAACGCGCTTAAAAAAACACCATTTACGTTTCACAAAATGGAATAAAATATATCAATCTCTCTGGATGTTTCTTGCGGCTCATTGAACAGCCGATCAACAACATTATAAGACATTGTTTATAACCTTATTGTGGCGTTAGTGTATTAAAGTTCTTTTGAAATCGGTTTCACTTTTAATTTATTTTTTATTAAGTTTTCAAATGTAAGTTGGGTGATAATGCAAATGTAAATTCTGTAATTGGAAGTCTTCAAAAAATAAAAGGAAGCGATTCTTTTACCTGTAAATAGGTGACATGGTGGTCTAGGAGTAAGGTGTCAGACTTCTATGCTGGCGTCCGGGGTTCAATCCTCGGTCCTGGAAAAAATTTATCTGAATACCAAACCCTTCCTTCACCTTTGATAAGACATCTTGTGAAGGTGAGGAATGCCAGGTCTCCACCGTGGTTCGGATTCCACGTTAAACTGTAGGTCCTTCATTTCATCTCACAATCACCCTACCATTACACATTAGCGTAAGTGCGTATAACCCGAACGGGTAGTAAGACGCGGTGCTAATAATAATAATAATTTTACCTGTAAAGTAAACCAAGTGAATAAGTCCGTTTAAAAGGACATGCCTATGTTAGCCACAAAGGGAAAGACGTTCCTGCAAAACATCCCCAAGTTGTCTTGCAAGTAAGCCAAAAATTACTTTATTATTTCCATTTCTATTCTGATTTATGCTAAGCGTAGACTATCTACTTTGATATTAAGCCTGACATAACCTAACATATTCGCAATGTTGTTTCAACTAAACAAATCTAATACAGTCAGTTTTCTTTAGTGACAACCTACAATCAATTTCGTTATTCTTTTATGTTTCAGATGTAAGAAAAAATGCTTACAGAATTTGAAAGATGAGAATGGCCTTGACATATTCACAAATCTCTACAATTATTCTACCAAAAATGAACAAGATTTATATCTCTAAGTATTAATAGATGCAGGTGAAGTAAAACACAGACGTCCAAGCCAAAAAAGATAACATTTATCCCAGGAGATAAAAATCTGCTTCTTTTTCCTATCATGTAATTTTGGGAAACACACAAGAAGAGGTATGTTTGAACCTGCATTTCTTTCAGAATTTGATTTTAGTGAGAAACGTTCGAATAATTCGTAATCTGAATCTTGCAGGGAATACTCCTGAGGATAAAAGGGGCAAAGGCATTAATCACACCTTGTCCCGTGAAGTTCACAATTTGTTAGTGAACACATCAAATCGTTCCCGCTCAAAATATATAATTATTTTGGCAAAAAGATGTATTACCTCAATGCAGAACTTAACTTAAATACTATATGGACAGTGTTTTGTGCAAAATATCCCGATGTAAAAGGAAGCAGGTAATTTTACTGGAAACTATATAATGAAAATTGTAATTACTGGTTTGGACACCCATATGTAGATACTTGCTGCCAGTGTGAGGAACTCTTAATGTTAAAATTAGATCTTCACACCTTAATGGCGTAGCTAAGAGGACTGATGTGGCTGAATTAAGGGTTCATAAGCGCTGGAGTAAAAATTTATATAATACTATTCAACATGAAAGATCAAAAGAAAGACAGAAAGAGGAGCATGCTTTGTCCTTAGTTCTTGATTATATTAAAACCATAAGTCTACCAAAGATACCAGTTCAGCAACTTTACTACTTGAGTCAGCTTTCAGTGAATGTGCTTTTATTCATGATATAAAAAAGGAACAAATACTATATTTCTCTATCACGAAGGACTTGGTCACAAAGGTCCTAATGAAATTTTTTCATTTTTAAATGATTACCTTAAATCAGTTCTCGAACAGTACACAGAACTCCGCCTATTTTGTGACACCTGCAGTGGGCAAAAATAAGAAAAATAAGAATCTTTCCCGGTCTTGCCTATATATAACTGATTGTGGTCGATTTCAAAAGATCCATCAGTATTTACCTCTACGTGGTCATAGTTTCTTGACTTGTGCTATAGATTTTTGCATAATTTCAAAATCACTACGTCAACATGATTGTATATTCACCGTACATGAGATTACAGAACTTATAATGCGCAGTAGCTCAAAGTCAGGCAAGATTTTGGTGAAGGAAATAGTGGCATCAGATATATTGGCTCTAAAACATGGCATGGTACCAACTACAAGAAGTCATGTCTATCAGCGGAAGCCAAGACCTTTTTAAGATGGAATACATCCCACACGAGTACACAGAATACTATGAAGCATTTTATCGTAGGCCTACAACAGGAGATAACATCACAGCTGAAAGTGATTTTGAAGCGGAAGAAAATGAAGAAGGTTAAAAACAATTATTTCATGTGCCAATTGCATTTCAAATTGGTAATTAAAAATGTTGTATTTTAATAATAGTTATTTTAAAGATATTTAGAATATTTCTACCCCTGAATTTTTAGTTTTTTTGAAGGGCGTATTTTCTCAAATTTCAAGAAGCTTTAAATAACTTATTGTATTTTAAAATGAATCTATTATTGTGTAACTAAAGAAAACTAGTATCAAACTAAAGTATGGTACAAGTAAATTTAAAAAAACTAATTGAATTTCAATAAAAGATAGTAACATATCGCTTCTCTCATTCCTGATTATCCAACACGTATTAAAAACTCTTTTTAATATAGTGTTAGGTGTGCTTCGCGGCACTATCATATAAAATTGATAGTTTGTCCTTATTCCATAAAGATCAGCCGAATAACCACTTCCTTCAAGTTTTCTTTATAACTATTATTTTTATATGTTTACCACCCCTTCTTACTACCAGTTCAAACTAAACACACCCGGCTTACCCTCGAACCTCGACCTCATTGTCACTAATCGTCAAGTAATACCTAGCCTTTAGTAACTTTTGTATTGGACGTATAGTACATAGTTTAAAATTACATTTCTCCATTTGATTTTGTTTTATCATCAACTTTTAGCCAACACTACTGCAAACATTTGTTTCTCAGTATTTATTTTACTTTGTTAAACAAACACACTAATTCGTTGAGTGTCTTATTTTCCTTTAACAATGATAGCATCATGCATTCGTTTGGATTGGATAAATGTCCTCCTTCCCAGTCACGCCTGACCAGCAAAGGAGAATAGTAATCTATGGTATAGTAAGATTACTAGCTATGCAGTGACACGCCATATAGTAAGATGTTTAAAATAAAGTGAAATTCACGACCAGCTTAGTGGCATGGCCTAGCAGTATAATGTTGCAGATAGTAAAAGGGAGAGTTGTCATATAGAACGAAAGAACCTTGTCTGTGATCTTGGACGAAAATATTTGTTAGTAAAATTGTTATTTTATAATGTATTTCATGACATAGGCATAGAGTCCCATTGGAGGTGTCTACCAGTCTATAGTAAGACAAGGGCAGTAAAGTGTTTAGAAATAACCATAAATTAGCTTTAGATTACAGAATAGAGAAAGAAAAGTACATATATATTGTTAGTATTCATAATATTAGTTAACTAAAATCGACGAATAAAATGATTTATTTTTTATGGGTTTGAAGACAAAATAGAAGAAGAATATGTAAAATATTAGAACACTATTTTTAAACAATAATACCATTATGTGTGTATTAATTTTCCCAAAGCTAAGCCATCACCACTAGGGTTATACGCAGTGCTTGAATTGGGAACTTTTAACAACCGGAACGGTAACAAATAACGACCAATAATTCCTTAATATACTTTATAGCACCAAACTATTACATTAGTAGAACCTATTACAATGTCTATACACACTTCAATAAGTTGCATGCTAAGCCATACCAGTTTATACGAATTTCAGCAAAATGAAAATCACATTGCAGTTTACTATACTAATCTAATATATTGATAATTACAATTAATTAATAATGATTTATATTGAAACAAAAATGCACTGCCACAGTAAAACGATATCCTATATTTAAATTTGTAGGTAGACACTAGTTTAAAACTATATAATATTCATTATTAATTAAAAATTATTATCAAATTCAAAACTAATTACTTTCAGCATAACAATTAATAATTACATCATGTTGACATTAAAATATAATAATTGCATTGTTATTTTGCATCTCTTTCGTACTTGTAAAAAATAAGACACTTGAAACATGGGAAGGATACTGTAGAAAAATACTATACTGAAATTAATTGAATTACAATGAGAGAAATATGTATGCTAAGACATTCACCAATCACTTCATGTGAAGTAAAGAGTTTTATCTTACAAAATGTTGTTACAAAAGAGGCAAAGTATGGCAGCAGAAAAGTTGAAAAATATTTGTTTTAGATTGTTATGAAAAATTATGAGAATGTTAATAATTATTATTATTATTATTTAATCCATATGAAATTGTTTGTTTAAATGCAAAATGGTTTATAACAAGATATGTTCATTAAAATTGCCAGAAACAACCGGATATTATATTATTTAATGTAAAACCTTTTCTCATCATCATCATCATCATCATCATCAACTGTGTCCTGTGGCCGGTTAGCTTAGTAAATGCCTCTACCTTTCTCTATCCTTCCACCACTATTCCTCTTTTAATTTCTTCTAGTCTTCTCTCAATTGAACACATTCTGTTATCTGCTCCTCCCATCTCTTTCTTGGCCTCCCTTGCAATATTTTTCCTATATACTTCATTTCCAACTTTTTCTTCTGCATCCTCTCTTTTTTCGTTCTCATTACATGCCCACACATCTCAGTCTTTCTTTCTCTACTATCTGATGTACTCCCTGTACTCCCACTCTTACCTGGATAACTTCATTTCTAATCTTGTTCCTCCTTGTGACACCTCTAGTATAGGTTTGTTTCGGTCACCGGCCTACTAATCCTATCGTGGTTAATCCCTTTCTATTACGTGCAAATTTTAATTCATTCATGTATTATTTCGGAACACATCAGGACAGTGTTTTTTTAATATCAGGGGTAATTGCCTGAGCGATGGAATTTCGTATGTATTTGCATATTTCAGACATAATATAGCTCTATATTGGGACTTTAATTTGGATATAAATTCTGACTCTACTGATCAGGTTCAGTTTTTATTAAATACGCTTAGCATTTATAAAGATTTAAAAGCCAACAAACATACACTATTTATCATTTTTCATTTCATTCAATGCAATAAATATTTCGAAGAAAATATATTTATCAAAACATAGGCACAGAGTTTAAAACTTAAAATAGGTGCGGTATTTACGCTATCAAAGAAAATGTGAAACTAAAGGTAGAAATCTTCTACCTGCTAACAAAAACAGTAAATACCCTTTCAAAAAATAGTCCCCAAAATAAAGGCTGCAAAAGGGTAGGTGAAAGATAAACACATGTAAAATATTTGTGATGAAGTCATTGTCTTGTTATAAAACTAGTCGTCTCCTGTTGTGAAGCAAATTCTTGGAAACCCCAGTGTAAAACAAAATACGACACGTCTTTTTTCCTACCAATATCCTACTATATAGTAGATTTATGGTAGGGAAAAAGGCCTTTCAGAAGTCAATTCCTACGGTGAATGGAATATAGTAAGTAGCACCTAGGTCCGTTTAATATCCAATGCACTATACATAGATGTATTAGGACCTGGGTTCGCTCAACCTAGAATAGAGATCCTTTTCGGAAACGATAGAAAGAACGAATAAGTAGCGTTCTAGTGTGCAGGTGGAACGCTTTAAACTTGTGTTGTATCAACCGGAACGCTCGTAATATTCTTTCTTATCAACCAGAATAGCGTTCCGACCCAATTCAAGCACCTTTTATACGAGTGTTTAGCACGTCTGATATGATTTAAGAGGTCGGCATTTGATGTTTATGTCGTTTATTGTCAAAACCAACATTTTGGCATGGAACACTTCACTATGTAGGTATATGCCATGTCCGATACTAGTATTGTAAAAATAAATATGGGTGTGAATAAATCTTAATTTTAATTTTAGTGCTTCGCACATTACTGATTGATTTAATTACCCAGGGCTTACACTAACTATTTAATTACATACAATCATTACAATGTGGAAAACTTCAATTTAATAAAATTCATTAGGACCCATTTGGAGAGGAAGTCCACATTGAAAATAGCTGAGCTGAACATCAGACGGAAACGCTAGAGTTGAGCCAAACTTTATAGTTAAGGTGGGAATGTAGGAGACGTGAAAAAATGTGTCTTAGCAGTTTTTTTAGCTAAACAATTTTCGGTCAAAATAAATCAAATATTACTTCAGTAGAAAACCAAAGTTTAATTTTCTTCACGTTGTGATATCAACATTTATTTCATATCTGTCATCATGAGCATAGCAGCATTAAATGACAAAATATTTAAATGAAGATAAAAAGTTGTCATTAAATTCTAAGACGCCTTGATATATGTTCAATAATTGTTGAGGTCACCATGTGAAGAAAATTAAACTCCATTTTTATATCGAAGCAATAACTGATTTATTTTGATAAATAAAATGTTTTGTTATAAAAACTGCAAACGCAGTTTTCTGGCATTCTCTACCTTCCCGAATTAAGAGTTTATGCTAAAATGAGTCGATCTAGGTTATTTTCTAAAATAACCTTGTTCCTGTGAGTCCACAGCTTAACTAATATTATCAAAATATAATACTAAAAAAATAACCATTTCATAACCTCTGCCGAGGTATCTCCTTACTATTTCTCGGGTGACCTTTTCATGGTGAGTGCTAGGTATCGTGGAGAGGGGGTGAGAGTGGTTCACTCAAGTGTATTTCCCTTGAGTGCCGCAAGTACTGTGTGTACACCGCGGATCCCTTAGAGGTTTGGCGTGAATGTGCCCTTACTTTCTCTGCACACTTTACTACTACCACCTCATGTGGGAATTACTTTATTTGGAGGCGCAATGCACTGATTTAATGGGTTGACGTAAATTCCGTTAATGAAGACTTTATGACCCAGACCTCCTGTCTGAATTCCGTCCTGTCATTAGCAAAGTCAGTGTAGATTCCGTCCCGTACTAAATTTATTTTACATTTCAATTTTATTTTAACTTAACCTCGTAGATCTAAACTTGTAATAACTTGGTTGGTAAAAAATATTACAAATTTTCCCAATATGCGGATGCCCTATTACCTACATAAATATGGGCTGAATTCTCATCATCAGCGAACCGCATAACAAATTCTTGTGAATCGTTTCACTGAAAACAGAATAAGTTCGTAGATACACCCAACCCTAATAATTACACATTTGTGGAAGTGTTGGAAGATTTAGTGAGTGAAACGTACATCCGTCTACGAAGAAAATAAATTGAAGCCAACAGTGGAAAAGGAGAAGTTATTTGCTGATAAAATTACAGAATATTTATTGTATATAAATACCTATATTTGAGTTTTTCCAAGTGGAACAAATTTTTACCTGTGTAACTTTCTTATTGGGTTTAGATACATTAATTTTACTATGTACATTTAAAATGTCAATTATAGATGATCTAAGGTAGGCTTGAGTAATTTACTCGGCATTTAAGAACTTTAAAAAACATTTTAAAAACCTCAGTGTATTTAAAAAATACAGTGATTATTAAAAATCAAAATTCTCCTCTTGTCGTCATTTTTTCTTCTCTCTTTCACCGTTTAAGTATAAACATGGGTTTTCCCCCGTAACGTCATCCCAAACTTACCCCTCAGCCGATATAGTTTGTTAAAACCTTCAGCGCTAGGTATAGCTCCTTCCGCTCATCCCTTTCACCTACTTTCCCCACCAACATATTTATTTTAATATGTATTACTTTTTATTTAAAAAATCATGTTCCCTCTGGAGGAAAGGGTACATAGCTGATCAAAAGGGGTACGCATTCACCAAAAGGGGGTATATAGTTGAGTAGAAAATGTAAAAAAGAATACGTATCGACCAAAAGGGGTACAGAATTGTGAGAAAGGGGTGCGTGTTCAATTAAAAAGAGATATGTAGTTGAGCTAAAAAGGAACATAGTGACCAAAAGGGGGTACAGCGTTGATAAAAAGGGGTGCCAGATCAACTAAAAAGCGGGTACCTAATTAATCAAAGGGGTATGTATTGACCAAAAGGGGTATAGAATCGAGCAAAAGGGGTGCGCGATTAATTCAAATGTGTACTTAGTTGAGTAAAAGGGGCACGTAATGACCAAAATGGGGTACAAAGCTGAGTAAAAGGGGTGTGTGTTCAAGGTTACATAATTAAGCAAAATACACGTATTCACCAAAATGGGTATAAAGGTGAGCAAAAAAAAGGAGTACTTATCTACCATAATTGAGCAAAATAAGTGCATGTTTGGTTAAAAAGTGTTAAAGATTTGAGCAAAAGGGATGCATGTTCAACGGTACAAAGTTGAGCATAAGGGGCACGCATTTACCAAAAGGGAACAAAATTGAGCAAAAGGCTTGCGTGTTTCATTAAAAATGGGTACAAAGTTGATAAAAAAAACGTACGTATTCACCAAAAGGGGTACAAATCTAATAAAAAAAGGTCGACTGTTCAAGGGTACATAATTATGCAAAAAGAGTCAATATCCACCAAAAGGGGTACATAGTTGATCAGAAAAATGGCAATAATCAACCAAAAGGGGTGCGTGTTAAATTTAAAAGGCGTACAGAGTTTATCAAAAGGGGCACTTATTGACCAAAAGGGGGTACAAAACTGAGCAAAAAGGTTGCGTGTTCAAGAGTGTTGGTTCGTATGTTTTTCCACCTTGTCTCTTAGATCTGTTAGTAAAATGTTTTTAGTTTACAACCCATTGTGTAATAATTTATATATTAGGTAGCACTGATTATCTTAATGTTTCTGATGTATGTTTGTACCGTTGGCTACTCGAAATCGATGTCATCTTTGGTCTATGTTAGCGTGTCGCACACATCCAACACGAGTGTGTCGATCAAATCATTGTAATATATGATAACGGGTGTATACCACATATCCTTTCGGACGACGGCTACGTCGATGAGGTTTCACATTTCGCAGAGACATGCCCAACTTGGTGCGAGATAGGCGACCCGTTTGAGGGGCCCCGTGCCCCGTGCCCCGTGTATTGTTTCTGGCCGATAACGACCATATTAGAAACTGCACATGCGCTTCAGAGATATTTCATAATTTATTACTTAGCAGACTTATAATGAATGACAAGACGTAATTTACACAAGAGCTTATAATGATGGGACAGAATTTACATAAACATTCAAATAGGATGGAATTTACCAAAACCGTATGTGACGTGACAAACTTTCGAGATGGCTTTACACCCTTGCCAGCGGATGCGCGGCCTGGGACATGCGTTGCAAAGGTCACAGGTGATGAAGTCAGAGTTAGTTTATCGGTCGTTTTCCACATTTGATATACCAATATTGTTTTCCCATGCTTTCAACTCTGATGCAGTCGCACTTTCTTCTAACCATCCTCCTCGTTGTTAGATCTCAGACTGGGCTATAAATATTGTGTTAAAATCAATCAAAACAAAATATTTTGTGATATGTTTTCTTGTGCGCTCAATGTGACCTACCATCTATCTCGGGGATACCCGCTTCGGTGGCCGTGTGGTCTAACGCGCTAGTCTTGCAGTAGGCCATACTGCCGATGACGGGGAGATCGAGGTTCTAATCTCAGTCGGATGTACTGAGCATGGTTTTTACAAAATGGTTTTCCACTCTCTCTCCACGCAAGTATGGGTAAACTTCCTATAAATATAACCTTCTTCCTCCCTAAAACCATTAGCGTAATTATTACATAAGTGTATAAGCCGAACAGGCAGTAGGACGCGCTGTTTATTTTATTATTATTATTATTATTATTATTAGCACCGCGTCTTACTACCCGTTCGGGTTATACGCACTTACGCTAATGTGTAATGGTAGGGTGATTGTGAGGTGAAATGGAGGACCTACAGTTTAACGTGGAATCCGAACCACGGTGGAGGCCTGGCATTCCCCACATATGTTTATTTTTTAAAAAAACCAGTATTGAAAACGGGGGGAAGGGGTTATGTAAGAGAACTGTGACCATTTTTTGTGGAAACTGCTAAAGAAAGCACATTCAGTTTTATGGTCATGGTGGTAAAATTATTGGGGAACGATTTCATATTAACACATTTTGATTGATTAGCGTTTGGATTTCAACAGTTTTATTCGATAATTATTACAATATTATTCTAAATTAATAATAATTTTAGACTACGCGAATTTTGAAAATCTAACAAAACAAGCTTCTACAATAATGCCTCCTCCTCTATCTTCTTAGTTAAAAAAATATATAAACCAAGTAATCTGAACATTTTTTAGTCTTAAATTAATATAATATAATGAATAAAACACAATACTTTTGAAATTCTCTTTTTATATCACAGAGAATTTGAAATATTATCTAGTAAATTAGTATATTAAGTTTTATTTACAGTGCTACGCGCATAAACGGACCTTAGCTAGCTCTCACTTTCGTGGCCAGCCTGTAGATGATCGTAATGGCTTCGCAAATGAAATTAGGTCAACACGGAATGAATGTTTATTTGTCCAATCTATAGTTTTGTAGTGATCGTATAGTGGCCGCGTTGTTGGTTAAAATAATGAAACTTTATTTATTTAAATTCTTATTTATTATTCACTTGTACTAATTCTTTAGATAGTGTGTTAAATTAGCTATCGAAACCATATATTTAAATTAATATTTATTATATTGTTTAGATTCTAGTATTTCACTTGATACACGTCATGCATCGTGGTTAGTGTGAGAATAACCGTCGACAGATTTAAGATAAATTCACAATACCAATTGCTTTAGCCGTGATGTAATATAACTATTATTAGCTATCACGCCTGATTATTTTATATTATAATAATTAAATCCACGGCGACTAACCGAGCGGCTATCGCGAGGTGTCGTTAAATGATTTACAAAATCATGACAACCCAGAGTTGACCCGATAGCGTGCTTGTCCTAAGCCCCACGAGACAAGAGTAACGAGTCTCCTAATCGACTCAACTGAATATTTTTTTAATATCAGGAAAACCCTCCCACTGGTCCTTGTGATCCAACATGGACGAAGTATCCTAACTGTCCGCCGGACCCTTAGCGGTCCCATACAAGGAAAGAAATACACCACCCTTAACAGCTTTTAGGAAGCTATTGTAGTACCGAAGGTGATTCTCACAATATTCCTTAATACCTGGCTAGCAGGTTATTAGCCTTTCAATCCTCGTTACTTCCTAAAAGGTTGCAAGAAACATCTTATTTTCTACCGTGCTAGTAAAGAATTGTAGCAACAGATACTATTTTGTCAATACAACTAAAAACCGTGTAATGGCTAAAATTATAACAACCTAGAACAAGCCAACACAATTTGCATAAAACGACAGTGAAATAATATAGATCAGGGAAAAGGGCGCCTGGTTCATTACGGAGAAACTTTGACCTATTGCATGGAAGTTGAAAAGAAAAGCACACATTTTATTTTGTCCGTTAAAGGTGTTCTTTCCTGGAGCTATTATTACAAATGACTATTACCTGATTATAATGAAATCCGAATTTATGTTGACCTTGACTCCCCAAAATGTTCTCTAAGGACTTTCAACGACGTTAAGTAGAGTTTTGCTTAAGATTAGAATGAACAACTCTCGAGTTAAATGTCTTGAATTTTGAGATTAGTGGACAGCCCTTGAGTTAGACGTTCTTGAATCATGAGATAAGGATGAACAGTTATCGAGTTAATGTCTTGATTCTTGAAATTTGGAAGAGCAATTCTTGAGTTAAACATCTTTAATCATGAGACTAGGGTGGACAATTTTCGAGTTTAACGTCTTGAATCTTTATATTAAGATGGATAACTCTTGAGCTAGATGTTTTAAATCTTGAGATTTTGATGTACATCTGCCAAGTTAAAAATCTTCATATATGGGAGAACAAGATCTTCTCTAATATGAGGATGATACTTATTTAAGGTTCTATCTATCAGTATGTTATTTGTTGGATTCGTTTGATTTCAGCTGATCGTAGAGATCAACAGCCAGGTGGCGCTGTTCCGGGATCTTCTGATCCACGTAGGACAGGCCAAAGACTCCCCCGAGTTGAGGGAGAAGATACGCAAGCTGAGACGCACATGCGTAGACGCGTGCAAGCACACCAGTCAGATCCTCCTACCCCAGATGCGCAGGTAGAATACACCGCCTAACTATGTAATTATCTACTTCTGTGACTTGACGTTGTCATAGTTATGGCAAACAGGATTTATATTCATTTTGATCTCAGTACGCTCGACCGGCTAATGAACCTCAAATGCTAGCATTGCTTGGAAAGAAAGTATTCATTTGAACCTTTTTTGACGATTTTCGAGTGAAGACGTTTATATCTAAACGAAGGAACTAATTTTGAACCAAGTTCATTTGGCGCATAAACGGGAACGACTTTTTACCGTTCATTTAAAGTTACATTGCTGATCATCTCTTGCAAAACTTTTTTTTTCCAAACCTTACAATTCCGAGAAATTAATTAGGGGCGGGTGACAAGTTTTCCACTGACATCAGAATTTTGCATTAACAATATTGCTGAAACAAATACTGCATCTAATATATATTACGGCTATTTTGTTGTAACATTATTACATTAGCTTGGTATTTAGAATTGTAAGTAAATCAAAAATAAATAAACTGTGATACATTATACATATTATATGCATTACACATGCACTTTATTTTTTTACAACTTTTTGTCATTAAAAATAGCAAAATTAAGAAATATAATAATGAACTATTTTTTTATATGAAAATACACTATTAAACTATTTTATTTTAGGAGATTTTGAACTTGGTCAAGTTCGTATTTTAGAGATTTAACATTAAATAGTATTTTAGGAACTTTCCTAGCACTTTAGTTGTAGTAGTAGTAATGACTTTGGTATTATTGTTGTTTTCACTCATTATTTTAAGAACTTTAATTTGAATATTTCTTAATTGATCTAAATATAGATCACTTGTCTTTCTCAAGGAAGTAATACCACAGCCTAAATATGATTATAATAGCAAGTGATACACTATTTTTAGAATATCAAATGTAATATATTGTTTTAGTATACATATATTAACCATTCTCGCGCTTAGTTTCACACTCATTATGTCTATGTGAGTATTCCATTTCATATGAGAATAAATCAAGAGCCCAAGATAGTTATATGTCTCAATTTGCGTAGATGTTAAGCAATTACACGGTTTTATATGATGTAAACAATCTAATTAATGACCTTTTATAGCTAATTTATACTTTATAACATACAGTAGTCTGATATGCGTTGTTTGCGTTTTTTTAATATTGATTTTTTTATCGCAAGTCTAGTTTTGTATTCTATTAAAGTCTTCCTGCAACATTTGTCTAGCTCTATCTTAATTTTTGTGTACCACATACAACATTGTGTCGTCAGCATACATAAATATACTATAGCTCTATATACAGTTTGATATTATTATTATTATTATTATTATTATCACCGCGTCTTACTACCCGTTTGGGTTATACGCACTTACGCTAATGTGTAATGGTAGGGTGATTGTGAGATGAAATGGAGGACCTACAATTTAACGTGGAATCCGAAACACGGTGGAGGCCTGGAATTCCACAAATTCACAAGTTGTGATTAATACACGTCTTGTCAGAGGTGAAGGAAGGGTTTGGCAATCAGATAAATCTGTGCCAGGACCGAGTAATGAACCCCGGACCACAGAACAAAAGTCTGACACTTTAACCCTAACCCGCCAGGTCACCAATCTGTTGTAATACTGTTAAAAAGGTTCATGACTGGTATTTTTCTGTGTAGTAATAGACATTCAGATTTTTCACATGTATAATGTTGTTAATAATATTAATATTAACAAAAAATGGATTTTTTATTAAATATATTTATTCATTACAATAAAAACTAATATGGGATTAAATGCTAAAAAAATTTAATTTATATTCTTGAAAAAATTAATAATTAATACTAAGCCATCAACATATCAAGATCAATAATATATAGAAAATAAATAAAACAGTCATATAGGTTTCTTGTATTGACCTAAAATTTGACTGTCAGAAGTGACAGCTGCTAAACACATGTTTTGCAGATCATATGGTTCGGCGTAGGGATACATAATTTGGTCTAGTAACTTTTCAGAGATGTCAGCTGTCAGTCAAAACCAAAGAAATCATGTGGGACCTATAGGTAGGTCCTCACTACACGGTAAAACAACTTACCAGCCCTAAGAGCCCGCCAAATCAACAAAACCGGCCCGGTTCCGGCATAAATTTATCTGATTACCAAACCCTTCCTTCACCTCTGACAAGATATCTTGTGAATGTGAGGAATGCCAGGCCTCCACTGTGGTTCGGATTCCACCTTAAACTGTAGGTCCTTCATTTCATCTCACAATCACCCTACCATTACACATTAGCGTAAGTGCGTACAACCCGAACGGGTAGTAAGACGCGGTGCTAATAATAATAATAATAATAATAATAACAAAACCGGCCTTATCGCAATTAATGGGCTCACTCGCGGGACACATATGAGCCACATCCACACAATAAATACACATAATTTGATCTATGTATTTATATATATATATATATATATCAAACTATGTATAAACTCTTGTGTCTAATTATTAATACCATGTGACACTATATAAAATGGGCGCCGCTCCTATAATCCACTTAAGAGAATTGAAAAAACTTACTTATCTCGTCTAGCTCCGACGGCGTTATTACGACCCCTTTTCTTGAGACTTCTGGGTATTTATTCAGTAAAACCAATTCACCTCACTTAGAGTTTTGAAGAAATATTGTAATCATCATGTACGGAAATCATATACACAAAAGACAACACTTTCTCATACCTTGGGAACTGGGGTACTGTACAATGCAAAATTAAGAGAGAACACCAAAAAATATAGCAGGTTATTATTTAATAGCCCTTATAACCTTCTCCAAATGCCCTTCCTAATATAATTATAACCTAAACTTATAACCTATTTAGGAAAATAAGTTTAAATAAAATTCAGTATTATGGTGTATCAATTTATACTTAATATAACAAAACCAAAATGTTAAAATGAAAGGGCTGATTTTCTTTAAAAAATCAATACCAATAATACATTTTTTAAAGCAGGAATACTAATAAATAGTCCTTTTATATTGTTTCTAATTTAAATTAATATGACAGAGATATGGTTCAATGAATTTAACGCTATGATATCTGTAAGCGTTTTAAAATGTTTGTCTTTAATAAAATATACCAAAATGTTAAAGGTTGATAAAAATATTGTTAGTTTAAAGATAGTTCAGATATCACAAAATATCGACACTTTCAGCTCTCAAAGTGAAAATATTAGGTTCAGATTTGTTTACAAATTCCGACCCTTATATAGTATAGATTTCCACACATTATATGCTAGAATTTCACATGTAGACTTTACTCCGTTTGAAAACACTATATTTTTTTCTAAACGGAGTTAACCTTATATTTTGGAGTTGTAAAATACATGCATGGATTCTCTTCCTAGTCATTTTTCAAGAAAACATTAAAGATCTTAATTTTAATTTAAACTGTTCTAAGTTCACAATCCAAATTACTCCAATTGGGCAAAAGCTTATGAAAAAATTATTTGAAAAACTTATAATAATGAATATTAAAGTTAATCGAGTTTAATACCATAAATATTATGTACACCTAATCAAGCCGGACCCTTACGGGATAGGCGAAGATTATGCATATAGTTCAAAAAACAACAACTTGGTCCTTAATCCATTCTCACTGAATTTCTCCACATTTCCCCAACTTTACATATTCCCTTCGCTTTTCTATCAATACACCAGGTCATAAACGCTCTTTTATTCTTAAAACTTTTAATGATTACCTTTTTCATACATTTGTCTACAACATTTAGCCACCTCTTAAACGTGTTCGATCCACACATTCTACCTCATAAATTTGCTTCGTCACTCGATTCACAATCATCATCTCAACATGGCCAAACCAACGAAAGACGCTTCTTTCACACAAACCTATTGGAGTCCCTTTCGAAATTCACTCCTTCAGCATCCATTCATTACTGTCCCTGACCATACAAGTTTTTCCACATATATTTCTTAGACCGCGTCCCCACTGAGTTGACATTGTCGATCGACAAGTGTCGAGAATAGGATTGGCTTCCCTTGTTCCCACTGAAGTGACAACAAATCCAATCGAAAGCATAATGTTTGTCGAGAATTACGCACTTATTTCTTGTGTCACATTCACTATAATTGCGTCAAAAACTCGGTATTATAGAGTAAAAGAAGATTTTTGGAATGACAAAGTCTACAAAGTAGAAGTAGACACAATGGTATTGATTTGATATAAGATTTAAACAGAATAATGTCGATGTTTTGAAGCTTGAATACTGATAAAACGGTGATTTCAGACATTTATTTTGGTTGTCCGAAAGTGAGTTCAAATATGTATTGCGAATAATTGTACCAAACATACGTAAACTGGACACCAACTTCATGCAAGCCATTCCCACTAACGAGATCCTTGCTTTGACCCTACGATATTTAATCTGTGTGGGATCGACAAATTTCAGTAAACAAAGGGACCATTTGGCTATCCCACTACATTTTCTAAAATAACAAAATACTTTACCCTGTGATGGTTGAAATTGGACTAAGACCTGAAACACGTCACCACTATAAAAATTGACTCAATTTCCTTTGATATTTACCGACACTAGATAGGAAACCTATTGACACGTGTAGCGACATATTTTGTCGATCGACAAGGTTTATAGTAGCATCCGCGTTCCCAATAACATGAAGGTGTCGATCAAACTTGTCGATCGATAATGTCAAATCAGTGAGGACGCGGCTATAGATATTTCATTAAAACCTCATTCACCTTACTCTTATATTTCTACTGACAAACCCACGTTTCTTATCCAAACAACAATGTTGGCGTTACACAATTTTATATACTGCCATTTTGCTTCTTTCGATACTACTTCATTCTATGTAATAATCCACATACATCCAACTACTCTCCGAGATGCATTCGCCCCTTCGTCGATTTCACGATCAATCTTTATATTTTTAAAGAACATTCTACACAGTTTAAAAAAATAATTTACTAGTTCATTCCGTTTTCCATTTATTTTAAGCTGACAATTATTTCTTGATCTGTTATCATCAAAAACTATCACCTTAATTTTGGAGATATTTATGCCAAGATCCATTCTGTATGTTGCCACGCTCAAACGATTTAATTAAGTCTGGTGATCACTTTCATTCTCTACCATTAATGTGGCATCATATGTATGTAATAGCACTCTCACATTCACTCCGTCCATTTGTACATCAGCCGCGTCAATAAAAGCGTTCACTAACACTTATCCATGAATAGATTAAACAAACATGGAGACATAACAAAACCTTGTCTAACTCCCTGTTCAGTGTCAAACCATTATCTCGAAACATATTGCGCTATAATTCTCACATTCACTCATACTTCCTTTGTACAAAGAAACAATGACAACATTCGAAATCATATCACAAACATTGAATAGCTCGAAAAAGCTGTCAAGTAGTAACATGAATCCACCCACATAAAACATTTCACTTGTGATCCCATCTAATACACCAAAAAAATACAAAGGAACAGAAATATCAACAAGAAACAATACAATAGTTTATGCCATAAAGCATTAAAATAACATCTAACATAGTTCACCCGAATAACTATAATATCTAGAACGCGCCAGCATTTATTTCTCGAAAATAAACGATAATATGAATTATAGTATATTTATTATATAAGTTACAATATATAAGTTCATTGACAACAGGAATGGACCGGTCATGTGACAGGTCACCTAATAATAGTGCATTTATTATAGTTACGAAAAGGGCGGTTAAAAATCTATATTTTCTTCTTTCCATACCCCAAATATTCGGCCAAGGTATTTCATTCAAAGATCAAACTTAACCAAAATAGTTGAAAACTTGCATAATATAGAGAAATTAAGTATGTAAAATGACTTTACGATAAAATATATTCAATATTAATAAAACGTTAACAGAAATAACACCACAATGGATAATAATTTTTTTTAAATATCTAGTTTAACAAGGTAATAATGGACTTAATTTAAATCACATAATTATACTCTCGTTGATAGAAGATGAATAATAACATAACTTACTGGTTAATAACACATAGTGTATCGAGATTGAGATCAACCCAGTCCTGTTACATCAGAATAATTCACCAGAGATGTTCACCAACCGTTCCTAGAAGGCTATTGTTCTTCCATCGTCTCATATTTCCTTGCAGATAATTTAAGTTTCATTGGGGTCACGGTATTCAAGGTTAAACTAACCTCGAGTCTCTCCAAATCTTCCAGCTTACCGACAGGATGAAGCTCTAAGTTCCGCAGTATAGTAGACAATACGATCTTAATCTGAATTGTGGCGTACTTCGCACTAATACACATTCTTGGACCACCTCCGAAAGGAACGAAGGCGCATTTATGACGTCCAATTCTTGATTCTGGACTAAAGTTCTCAGGGTTGAATTTGTCAGGGTTTGGGAAGATCTCCGGGTTCCTGTGGGCCCCAAATAAATTAACAACTACTATAGTTCTACTAGGAAGTAAATAATTGTTGATTTGTAGTTCCTCTTCAAGAACTCTAAGAATTAAAGGTGCTGATGGGTAGAGCCGAAGAGTTTCTTAAATAGCTTGGTCAAGGTACGTCATGTTTTGAAGGTCCTCGTAAGTGGCTGGTCGATGTTTATCGTTGCCAAAGATCCTCACCTTTTCCTGGAACGCTTTGTCCTGGATGTCAGAATGGAAGGAAAAGAGTGAAAGAGTGAATTAGTAGCTAGTTGCTGTAGATTATGTGGTAACAAGCATAATACTGACAGTGTTTCCTCGTATTTCTTCTTCTGTCAACAGCGGAGAATCGCTAAACATAGATTCTACGAAATTATACAAAAACCCGTGTTCCCTTTCTTCTAAACCAATTCCTTGTTCACAGTTTTTTTTCAAAACTAGCAACTCTTAACATTTTAATCTTTTTATCTACAATAAAATTTGGCAATTCTATTAAAATCTTCCCAATACTCGCAAATATTTTTGAAAGGCGTGACGAAGAAAACATTAGTGATACGCTCCACCAAGGTTTTTTAATTATTCCCATTGACAGTTTTTTAAGTGATTTAATTGACTTTAAATATATTTTGGTAATATTATCGGTGTTGCCCAATTCCACCCCTTTGATTGTATTACAAACTGTTATCAAATTGTTAGTCATAATATTATCATAAATTTAAATTTCTTCTTCGTTCGATTGGTTTTGCCAACTATCAACCAATTCTAATATTTTAATTTGTATTACAGGTATATGTTTTTATAAACCCAACATGAAGGCTGGGGATAATGCCTGTCTATGTTTAAGACAATTTTAACCACTCAAACTAATTAATCCGCTCCCAGCTTTTGCATAATCTAATGCATATTTAGGAACTTGCCTATTTAAACATTTTGAGTTCGTTAATATTATTTCTATGTCTTTTGGTTCTGATATTGAAACAAATAACCAGTTATCAATCTGAGTTTTTCCAGTAGGTATATAATTTTTAGTCACTTTTCTGACGTAATTAACAAAATGTTCCTTGTCTCCAATCAAAGATAAGGCGCTTCCAAATAACGGAAGCACAATAGGCCCGGGTATCTTGGCAGCAAGATACCACAATTGGCGTTGCTTCCAACAATAGATGATGGTTGACATCACCAATAAAATAGACACTGCTTCGAGTACAGGGCCCATTTCAGCACTTCACTGAATATTCCCTAGAAATACACTTCACTGCCTTTTTAAGAATAAACACTGGGCTTGTTCGTCAACTTCCACAATGCGGGAATCGGACTAGTTATAATAAACGACGTTTATTTGAGAAAGTTCGTGAAAAAATTAATTATTTATTTTAACCAAGCAATCATTGCTAGAACATGTTGGCATATTTAAAGACGAAAAAATCAAATTACATTGCCTAATGCAGTATTTAACTTCCGATGTTAAGAATGATTTTTAATGCACCTATTGTCTTTCAGAATCAAACATTCAAACCAAGAAAATGATTCATTTACTATCTATTTTATCATTTCAAGGTTAATAATGGAGTGAGTTATTTTAAACTATTGTTTCTAGTTTAAGTTTGTATATGTTAATTATTTAAATTAATTGTGTAATTTAAACACAAAGCTTGAATACTTTTATTCAACCATTATATTCTCATTTCCCTTTACCTAGATCCGAACCAAGGCAAATATTTAATTTTTTTAAATATATTTGAATAGCGATAGGATTTTAGGGGAGTTTAAACCATTTTTCAAGAATACAATAGCGTATAAAAGCTTATTTTGACTTACAATTTTGGTTATATTTATTATAACGACGCCTTTTAAATTGGATTTAAATTTAGAATTGAGATCGGTTTAATTCTGTTTGTTGAATATCTTATTATTTGCTGGACATAAACTCACAAAACTAACTATTGACAGGTACAGATAACTGGTTATTTCCCTTTTTTTCATTTTGGCTTCTGTATCTAATCTGATTGCATATTTTGGAGAAATTATCACCCTTTATCGGTGTACTTGATACTCCTACCTCACTTTCAAGTGGGTTTTTTTTCTGTGGTTTTTCTTTAACGGCAGTTTACTGGTGAGAATTCTTCCCGGCAAGTTGCAGCACAGTGATACACACTATCTCTATATTTTATCTATCTCGCCCTTTCGCGTTGTAAATAGAGCTCATTCTAGACTCCGTTTGAGCTGATTAATCTCGGTAATGTTCATGTGTATTTATAATAAATAGAATCAATGTGTGCATTTTTATAATGTATTATTAAGAAGAGCGCACGCAAATAAAGATAATTTCTACCAGATCTTTGTTTTTATTTCCCTGTCAAAATAACATACAAAGGTAGGCCTCATAACAGACTACTCTTATACCCACTCGTTCGAAATCAGTCTTTGTTTTAGTACAATTATATTTGATCCTCCGTAACTACACTAATTCTTTAATTAATTTTCAGTTTTTTAAGGAGATTTAAAAATAAAACAGTTTTTCACAACTTGCATGATACTTTTGATTGACAACATGAACAATATTGGCTATAATGGAATAAAGAGTTAAGCTATTATTTTTTGTTAGCTATGACTAAACCTGCATCTAGATATCATATTCTGTAGATTAAAAAATGACATCTGGACACGAGAATCGAAACCGGGACCTTTAACTTGTTACGTCAATTCTCTACACTGAGCTATGCTGGAATGGTCTGGTGCCCAGATCCATTATTCACTCATATTTTAAGGCAGAGACTGTGATAGACGTGCGGAAATCAACTGAAAATCAAGATCAAAAGTTTTCAGATAATAGTGTTGATATAATCATCGTTTCAGAAAAAGCACGTTAAATCAATCAAATAAAAGTATAGGAATGTGTATTTTCCAACCACTAAATGAAAGATTTTACAAAGTTCATTTGAAGACTACATTATCTTGTCAGTCCGACAGTAAATATGTTCTGAAAACCTTGTGTTTAAGTATTTATGGAATCACCAACTATCAATAATATTCATCATAAATAACAAAAAAAAAAACCATTCAAATTATGAACATGTCAGCAAACAGCTAGATTGAAAAATATATCTATACAACATAAACAGTTCTACAGCCAAGGGACCATGAACATAGTTCATTCACACATGAGCATTGTCTGTGATTTGCCAAAAACAGACTACATGTCGTCAAAATCCGAGCCATGGTTATTAGTGTTTTATTTAAGTGAATCAAACAAACACCCTTTTCTCCCATCCCCTCCACCCCCACACCAACCCTTAAAAATGAGTTGTTGGTAGGGGTTGTGGGAAATTTCTCCTACTCTGAACTCTCTCCTTATTTAAATTCCCACACGGTGTATCTCCCTAGCGACCTTGTGAATTTCAGTCAAAGTGTCTTATAATAAAATCATGTGGAGCAAGGTTTTCATGACCTTGTGAAATTTTGAAAGGACTGGAACTATCAGGAAAGAGCTTTTGTTGCTTTGTAAATAATTAGCTGATGTTCTGGGTGAAAAGTGATGGAGCTCAAAACAATTCTGTTAGGTATGAAATTATGACCATTTCATAGTAAAAATCACCAAATGCTTTCGGATGATCTATATGTGTCTAGCTTTTAAACCAGTTAATGGACTTATCCATGCGAGATTTGAGACTCACTTTTGACTATGTTTGGCACCAATAGCTTTAACGTTTACTAGATAAAAAATAATGAATTACACATTTTTGTCTTCCTTCAAAAAGAATAATGTATATTTCGAATCATTTTCTTTATAATCGACAATAACCCACAAGTCCTCTGTTCCAATCATATAGGAAATCTTTTTTTATTAACACAAGTTATGTTATTAGCGTTTGCTAAGCAAATGGACCCAATTGTATTTTTTTTATCAACGCGTCTTATTTCCTGTTTAGGCTATAAGTATTTATGATAAATACTCAATGGGTCGGGGATGAGGAAGCACGGATTTAAAATTTAATATTCCCGTATTTGCGATGAAGTAGAGTGGGAAACCATTTAGGATAACTACCCTCAGTAAAACCTGCAGGGTAGACCAACAGTCCTGCCATCATCAAATATGTATTTAATTATTTATACGATTGAATATTGCTTTATAATAAACCAGTTATAAGTTTAAAAATAAAAACATAAAAATTTTTAGGTTTTTAAAATAATATAAACCTTTTTCGCAGAGTCGTGGTTTTAGGCAAATTTCGATAGTCTTTAAGATTCATTAGGGCATCGATAGTACTCGACGGTTGTTTTGTCTTCACTACACAGCCAACGGCCATTAAATCATCAGATTACGATGGTCGCTCAAGTTCACATCTTTATAGAAACTCTGAGAAGACCGTATTCTGTAATTAGGGTAAAAAATTATAATGTACCTTCTAAACTTATAGCTAACACGTTTTTAAAGACTTATAAACAATCTTTCTGTGAATAATATTAAATTTATTACATTTTCGCGTAGTAATTAAGAAGAGACACTTACATTTCTGCCAATCATCATAGCAATTCCATTTTAAATTAATTAATATAAATAGTATGTATTTATAAAAATTATTAAACTGAACTACGAGAGAATGGGAGCTACTATAACTATTATTATAGAAAAACAGGATGATAATAAATGGGGAAGAAACCCCCCAAAGCACCATACAAAGATTTGGGCCTAGACCTCCCCAGAGTAAAATAAATGCAAGCCTAATGCGTTAATCTACATGGACCCGAGTATGATCTGGGGAGATTCGTGGTCTTGAATCTATCAAATATTTATCTAACACATGTATATAGAACTCGAAAGTTTTCTGGAATCCAGGGAAATTTACAATTACTATATTACTTACTACCAGTAAATAAATAGCTTAAATTAGCCCTGCATAATAAATTAAATATATAAAAACATAAATATTGATTTTTCCTAAAGTTACAAAAACATTTTGTTATTAAAATATAAAAGCAGCTAATATGCATAGAAAAGGTGTGTTTGGATCAGTGGCGCATTCAAAGGTATTTATTTCGGAAAGCGGACATGGGGCTTAAACTCTTTCGGAACTATTATTTCTACTTTCGTATTGAACGTTTTAAGGGCATACCCTTTAAAAATCAGTCCATCCACTTCTCCTTTTCTTTGAGTTAAGCAATTTAAGACGCTGATCGTGAATTTTGCCATTAATTTCATTATTATTTTATATCCGTATTAACATTGTTCCTAAATTAAAACTAACTATGTCAAATAAAATCAGCTTGCAAAGTTTCTAACTGATTCTTTAGCTGGTACTTTTCCTGCCTGGTTTTTCTTCTAAATACCCATTTGAAACCTGCTATAACATTATTCAGGTCATTAACGATTTTCTCTCGACCACAAGGAAATGAATACAGGAGGATCCTTCTTACCTGAGAAGAAATCTACCGAAACGAAACGTATAATGAACGAATCTAGTTACTGGAGAAAGTTAACGGTAGGGTATAAATAATGCATTAACTGAAGGTTGAGATGCAATGGAAAGAACCCTAACAAATTCAATGGAAAACTAAATGAGATGAGACATGAATAAGTTTTAATAGAATGTGTTCCTAATCCACCTTGATAGTCATACACCCCCCCACCACACCCCTCCCTTCCATTGGGAGTGTAATATTAAACGCCAATGTGATTTTTGGAGCATTATTATAGAGGTATTCAATTAAATTTTACTTATTATTGTATTATTGGTAAATTTTGGCTCAAAATGGGGGATGAATGGTCTAATGTGTTAACATGCATTGAAATGGGAAGAATTTAGAATTTCGTTTGAGTACGCTTTGTGCCTATCATCTCTCAATATTGATTATTAACATTATATACTTTCCTTAAATCTACTCTTTAAATTAATTGCTTAGTAACACCTTACCAGCTAAAAAAAAAAGGGAATCATTGAGTGCCAATGTACTATTATGTTGTGATTAAAACCGTTTAGTCTGCGGAATCATAATTAGGAAGGTGGGTTTTAGTATCAGGGACCAGTATTACCCTTGATATATATTTTGAGACTTCATGGGGGNNNGGGGGGGGGGGGGGCTAACACCACCTTTGCATTCGGTGCATTCGATCTAGGATTGAACACCTGACCACAGATTCAAAGTCAAGCGTTCTTCTAACACAGTGGCTCCCAACCTTTTCTAACTAAGGAAAAGCAAAATTATTTGTTCCCTATGAAGGGCCAACCAGTTCAAGGAGTGAGTTACAAGCACAGATTTCGCAAGGCCTGGATTTAATCGATTCTAGTTCCTAAACTTTATTTCACAAAAAAACTCCATATATAAAAATAGTATTTTTTTTGCTTAAGTCAATATTTTAAATTAATTCCTGTGTATATTAAAAAAAGTGTACTATCCGATCAACGAATAAATAAATGTAAAATACATTGTTGGTTTTTTTGAGGTTGGTCTGACTCATCCACAGATAAATACTTGTTTCACACACGCAGCAAAACATTGTGAAATTTGTTATTAATTATCTTAAAACAAAATTATTTATTAACATTAAGAAGTAATAATAATGATATTAATTTTCACGTGCATTTCTAAAATAAAAGTATATTGACGAAATTTGTTTTGCTGCCCTACAGCAATGAACTCATGCTCCATAGCTGACTAGAAAATATTGTGAAAGCGCATCTTGTTTACCAAACATCTTGGAGACAATTTTGGGAAAAGTTCAAAAACTATTTATAATGATTCTTTGACTGCATAATAAAATGCCTAACACTAAATGTGAATAGAAATAGTTGTGCAAGTGATGGGGGTGGTGGGTAGTTTCGAAAAATTGCAATATTATTGCACTCAGATTATTGGTTCCAACCGTTATTCCAAGCAAAATGAAGCCTTTGTGATTCCTATACACTTCGGTAGAACCTCGGCTAGTCTATCTCATTAGCAGCGACTATCAGGACATCTCCATCTCTCGGATTGATGGCGGGGCTAACTAGATGGCATCCAAATACTCCGGTATCGTCCCCCTGAGGACATTGAGGATGGTCAAACTTAATTTCCAACCAGACGCCGTTGATTGCGGGTCTGATTAGGATAAAGATATTATCTTCTCATTTGCATGCACGACGGGCATAGTGCAATAATATACCAGAGGGGGTGGTTCCTTAGGTTATGATGTTTTACAAACATTCTATACTTAATCATATCTTTTGTTTTTCTTTCTTTTGCTGCGAAGATGCCATTAGATAAAAGAGATGCGAACTTTTAATCTGTTTATTACAGAATTTGGAGAATTGCTTAAGAATTCCGAGCATGATACAAGTTACACAATAAAACAACTTGTTCTTAGAGACAGCACAGTTTAAACTTGAATGGTCGATCTCGATGATAGAAACTTTAATTCAATGGTCATCCAAGCGGAAGGAATAAAGAAGGACAAGAGAATGGGACTGAGATAATAACCTTACTGACGAATCAGCCTCTCTTTCTATCCTCTCTTATTCGACCAGAATCCAATTCTAACTAACTAATCCCCATTCCACACGGACGGGTAGCAGGTTGGGGTGTTAAGAAGTATGTACACATGTTATATATATATATATATATAATATATATACTATAAGTACACTTCTCAGTTATTATTATTATTATTATTATTATTATTACTACTACCGCGTCTTACTACCCGTTCGGGTTACACGCACTTACGCTAATATGTAATGGTAGGGTGATTGTGAGATGAAATGGAGGACCCACAGTTTAACGTGGAATCCGAACCATGGTGGAGGCCTGGAATTCCCCACATTCTCAAGATGTCTTGTCAGAGGGGAAGGAAGGGTTTGGTAATCAGATAAATCTGTGCCGGGACCGAGGATTGAATCCCGGCTGCCAGCACAGAAGTCTGACACCTTATCCCTAAACCACCAGGTCACCCTTTTCAGTTATAAGTTTTGAAGTCTGGATCTATGTAATGAATAATAAAAATTGTAATTCATTAATTTCAATAATAGTAATTAAGTAATTAATCAATTTTAAATATATAAGAGATTATTATTTAAAATTTTGTTTTATATTATTTATTAAACTACAACTATAATTGCAATAACAGATTATTTGGAAGTTATTTCTATAACCATATTTAAAAAAAATGATATTATGTTTAAAAATACAAAGCTTATGTTGCCCGCAAGGTAAAAACTAGAGGTTTTCTACCTGACCCAGGTTTTCTTTCCCCCAGTCTTCATGAGTTCAGAAGCCTACAATGGAAAGTGGTGTGAGTAGGAATGAGATTTGTTTATTAAAGCTGTATGTCATCTCGGTACTAACCGGCCAGCTTCAGCTACATTTGTGATTTATGCTACAACATACTGCCGCCGCCTACTGCTACGTTCCCTTATAGAAAAAAAACCGCGTGGTTTTAAGTTCGTCCACATATAAGTTGTCCTCTTAACTAAAAACTGTCCATTATAATTATTTGTGGCAGGTGAGGGGGAGGAAATTACTAAAAAACAAAAATCGTATACCAAAGGGCTAAACCACCCTTTACAACACAAATATTTGAATATGTGACGCCTTAGACCATGTGTTCATTAGTACGGGTCACATTTCAAGTAACGCTGACATATACATTCGTCGAGAGTGTAATTTATTCGGTACGTAAAACACAGACACAAAATATTCGCAGCCATTCCCCTCATGCACTAAAAAACACACCCTCGTACTACTTCTATCTCCTCTTCCTCTGCCGTTACTCGTCTATTTGGTAGTGTAAGAGTGTAAAGTTTCATGTCCCTGATGCTCTGCTGAGTATTTGCAAGTCAATGGCTGTGGATCGTTAGCCCGACTCGCCCTGCTATCCTCAAGTCAGCCTCTACTCACTAGAGTTGTGTCACAAGGCGGATTGCCGCTGACAATGAAGCTGCTCGCTCGTTTCCTGTGAGCAGGAGTTGGGATTGCTTCTCTTTGCCCTGGAGAAAAGGTGAGACTGTAGGGATACAGGAACACTCGGTTCCTTCGAGTCATGCATGTCATTACGACACTGTTTCCTTAAACTAGGTTCGTTTAAATGGTTTGTATTAACAAAATATCAAATTTTAAGGTGGGATGTAATAGAAAGCAATATAAGGCAGTATGTTATGCATTTTTTTACACAATACATATTTTGGAAAAAATAAAAAACAGCGTTTCATTAGATTCATTTAGAATTATTGTATTTGCACACAGCAATATCAACAGATCTTGAATATCTCTCATAAGCATATTGGCATTTAATGAGAATTTTTTAGTTAAGAAATTTGACTCATTTTACGGGTGAGATTGGTGGAATAGGCCCAGTTTGTTAAGAACAAAGGGAAATATAAACTTGTGGATTGGGCACCATTTAGTCAGATAGAATTATATATGAACAGGTTAGTTGGGTAATAATAATAGAATATTAATTATAAATGAATATGAAAAATCTCCAGCAGATTTTTTTCAGTATTAGCCATCCAACAGAACGTTAGCTACTCCATACAGTATGTCCAAAATAAAATTAATTTACCATTAGGTGGAAAAATGTTGATGGTAACATGGGATAAAAATCAATGCCTAATCTATCTAAGCTAGTTAAAAAGTTATCAAATTCCATGATCATTAGTCTTAACTTGTGTCACATACTTTGAGGGAAGTATCTTTACACTGCGTTATTGCCTACGATATTTGCATTTTTGGATTTTCAAAAGCACGCTTAACAATCTTCGAGTTTTTTTCAAGGTTCTGTTTTATTATTATTATTATCCTGTAAAGGCTATACTCACACGTATCATTTACTCTATAAGGTAGAAATGAAGAAGGGAATATTTCAGAGGTAATACCTGTATTTGCGTGAAAGGATAGTGGGAAACTATTTAGGAAAAACCACCCTCAATACACCCGAGCAAGATTAGAACCCCGATCTACCAGTGATCAGCATTCCAGTCTAACACGAAATTAATTCCTTAGACCATTAGTCCACTGACTAGAAAGGGGTGGGGGGGGGGGATTTTTGGTTGTTTACCAGCTTAAAAATGATCAAATCGGAGCACTGCGACATTTTTATCCTATTCACTTCTGTTAATATATTTTTCCTCCATTTTGGTAAGAATTATTTATTGAAAATAACAAACAACATATTAAATAATACGGGACGTCAGCAATGCATCTCAGCGCTCCGATAGGCGGCTCCTTAGAGGAATACTTCTTTTCACTTTTTATGTATGGTTTTAAATAGGCTGAAAAATACAGGAAGGATTGGTTAAAATAAGTCGAAAGAATATTAGAAATGAATGCACCATCATTTGTCTGAAAAAATTATATTAAACTACTTTCGTGAATAAATCATCGCTAGTGCATGCAAACTCGAGACTCCAACCTTCTGGGTCTAATGCCGCCACTATAACACGCTGGCGCTGAGTTAATTGGTGGTGTTGATGATATTGAGGAAGTAGGTAGGACCTGTACATTTGTTTTTGTTAAAGTTTTTTTTCAAGTCGATATGTTTTAACACGCGAGCTGACAGCTTAATCTATGAACTACAATTGATTACTCAAAGGGCAATTCTAGAGGAAGTTCTTCCACGTTAACGTGGCCAGAAAATTTGAAATCAACCATGATAATTAACATTCGGAAAACTACTCGGTTGAGATTCGAATATCAATTTTCTTGTTCCCGGTAATCCAGTCGATTTCAATGTTTTCACCCAAGACCACGTGGCCACCGTTGGGATTTTTAGCACACCATCAGGACTGAACAAACTTTATGAGAAATTTAGTTTATATTTCAGAACGTAATATATATGTTCTTATTATCTTATCCATAGGGGATTACTTAGTAAATAATAAATAATTATTGACGATGAATAATTAGTTATAAACGGTATTTTGTTTTGGAAATGCAACATTCTTCTGTTTAGTAACTTCCACACACCTGCTTCGGTGGCCACACGGACTAAAGCAACACTCTCGTGTTAGACTTGATTGCCGATGATGTGGAGATCAGGATTCGAATCTCGGTCGTGTGCACTTAGGGCAGTTTTTACAAAATGCTTGTCCACCCTTCTTTCACACAATTGTGGGTGCACTTCCTCTAGATTCCAACATCCTTATCTCCAACTCTCTAGCGGAATTTTTAAATACGCGTATAACCTGAAAGGTTATTAAGACATGGTGCTTATAATACAAAGTTGCTCTTACTCTATAGTGGGATGAAACGTGTTTCAATTACGAGTAATGAATTTACCCTTCATAAACTACCCAACTTTTTCCTTTGTCGGAACATTATACTCAGGGTGTCACTTTCGCATTTGACTGAATTTCCTCTAGAGGGTAAACTCAGGTTCGAATCTTGGCCAGATGCGCGTGGTTTGCTTATTCACATGTAACTTACATGTAGAGTCTGTCCATGATAAGTTTTTACCTGGTTGAAGGTTCAAAAATCATATGTTTAGGTTTTGGGCTGCCAACACTTGTAAAAGATCACTATTTTGTTATGAATGTTAAATTTAGAATTACATGTTAAATTTTACATTTTAAATAATATAAACTTCAGGTTTCTCATAAACATAATTAAAAGTACTGTTTTCTGTTTTGGAATATTATCTGTGCTGTGTAACATAGTGCATACATTAATATATTTTAATACAGGCATCTTATTTACTTGTAAAAGAGAAAGTACTTGTAATTTTTTACATATTTACTACCATTAATGTGTATAGTTCAGGAATTTCATTAATTACCTGACTGAGTCAGTTAAAGTCTGAAATAAACATACTTTTATACAATTTAACTTATTATTTTATTATATTAACAAATGGCATGTAATATTTAAAATAAGTTTTATTATCCATCTACATTAAACAATTTGGTGTTATATTACAGCCAGGATACTTAAAACCAAATATAGTCTTGAGCAATAAAATACACAGTTACAAACATTTGTATTTTATAAAATTAAATCATTTTAATAATAATTAGTTCCAAAACTGCTAGATTCTTACTTGGAAATTCATGGGTTCATTCAAGCTATTAAATGTCAAACTATTATCACTTAGCAGGTTACTTCAACTAAAACTAGACAAGTCAAAAGCACAAAATATGAAGGGAAGTAATAACATTAATAAAACAATTAGTTATAAAAATAGTTTCTAGATTAAAAAATGCACATCTTACTATTAAATCATTTATTACAACAAGGACCACTAGGATGTAATTTGGAATCGTATTGCACATTATTTTTGAAGCAAGCACACATTTTGCTATCACGCTGTTTTTTGCGTGATCATTTTTTGAATCCTTGACCAACGGAGCGAGGTCTCAATATTAGGTACTTCTTCAATTGTGATTACTTTTTGTTAATACACACTGAACTGAAACCGAGAATATAGTTTATTGATGCAACAATTTCTTGTTCCCAACCTAAAAATCCTTCTTTGGTTTTCTCCCCACTTATAAAAGCTTAAATATATCTGGCGTCTTCTCCTCTTCTCTCAACTTCAGGTACTGGAATACGGACTGTAATGTCTTCAGAGGCCTCAGAATGAGATTTCTCTGAAATTAATTTCATTTATTAGCATGACCTTCCAAACATACTTTAGCTTCTCGTCTTTCCTTCTTGATATTCATTTTATTTAAACACAGTTTGCAGACATAATTTACCAATTTATTTTCCAAATTAAAGTCTCCTGAGCTTTATATTTGG
>CABFVX010001561.1:83601-153857 GCA_902151425.1 Timema shepardi | reverse complement strand
GTGGGTGGAAAGATTTTAAGCACAGTGTTTCGGACTCGGTTTGGATGTTAGAGTGCCCACAAGCCACCAAAATCTGTGGCGTGCTTAGGCTTGACCAAACCCATACAGACTAAAAAAACTGACCCTCTTCTCCTCACCTTTGTTACTCCCCACGGAACCACCGTTAGGTATTACTTCGTGAGACGAGTCATTAGCCATTGTTCTGCTCTTCCTTTAATGATATGGCCTCTACTACTTCCCCTTTCCCACCTAAGTGTTGACGGCGGGATTAAGGATGTCCTAGGTTCCTTCGTTCTGATTATTTTTCCCTCCTCTCCTGCTCTTCGTGACGTAGACCCTTGAGGACTTCCATCGCGAACGTGCTTGTCGCCTCCCACGCTGCCTCTGACGACAGCATCATATCCCCTAAGTTTTCCTGCGTAATCTTTCCTTCCACTGTAACCTCCAGGTTTTCACGCTGGGTATCATATCGAGGACACGTGAAGAACATGTGCTTGGCATTCTCCTCTACTCCACGACAGGTGGGGCACTCCGGGGAATCCTCATACTTAAACTTGTATAGGTATGCCCGAAAGCAACCGTGTCCCAAGATAATCTGTGTCAAGTAGTAATTTACAGCTCCATTGCTGCGGTTGTACCACCTATTCACTTCGGGAATCAAACGGTAAGTCCATCTCCCCTTGGTGAAGGCATCCCACAGCCAATGCCAGCATTGGAGACTGCCTCGCCACTCCTGCCTCTTCAACTCCTCTGCGCTCAGCGACCTTTGCGACGATGCAGAGTCTTCCGCTCTTCCACCAAGACCCCAATCGGTAGCATTCCGGTGATAACGCACACGGAATTTTCTGATACCGTGCGGAACGCACTTGCTGTTCGTAAAGTGCTCAGCCGGTAGACTGGTGCCACTTTACGACGGGACTCCTGGAGCGTCAGTACATTGGCCCATATGGAAATTCCTTACGTGAGGACAGACGTGACGACTGATGACAGGAGTGCTCTCCTTTTCTGTTTGGGGCCTCACACATTGGGCATGAGCCGTGATAGAACAGCCCCAACCACAGACGCCTTGGCACTGGCATGCTCCGCCTGCTGCTTAAAGTTGAGTCTCGAGTCGAGCATCACCCCAAAATACCGAAAGCACGGCTGGGACGTGATCTCATGTATACCTGTATTCAGTGAGATCGTCTCAAGCTTCTTCCTGCTGGTGATCGATACTGCCTCAGTTTTGTATTCTGCCAGCTTCAGACCAACCGACTCCATCCACCGGTGAATCCTCGTGAATCAGACCTCGAAGAGGTTTCTGATATCCTCCAGGTGTTTTCCTACAATTACAAGAGCGACGTCATCAGCAAAGGCCACGAGTGTCACTGCTCTTGGTAGCACGAGCTTCATGAGTCCATCATACATGATTTTCCACAATAGAGGCCCAAGAACCAATCCCTGAGGTACTCCCACAGTTAACCGATACTCTTGTGGACCCTGTCAGTGAGGTAGCTAGATACCATCTTCTGCAGGTATCCTGGAACATCCATCTCCGCTAGCACCCCCTTGGTGCAGTCCCACCTGGCTGCATTGAAGGCGTTCTTGATATCGAGCGTCGCTACTAGACAGTACTGCTTCTCACCGTTCTTCCAACTGTCACCAGAGATCGCATCCCTTGCAAGTTTCACCACCAGGTCAATAGAGTCGAGCGTGGAGCGCCCTTTGCGAAACCATACTACTTATCTGATAGTTTTTTCTCAGTTACTTTCTCGATTCTCCCGTGGATTATTCGTTCCAGGACTTTGCCAGCTGTATCAAGCATGCAGATTGAATGTGTCTATGTGTGTGTGTGTATGTATGTGTGTGTGTGAGTGTGTGAGATAGTGTGTGTATGTATGTATTTGTGTGTGAGTGTGTGAGATAGTGTGTGTATGTATGTATGTGTGTGAGTGTGTGTATTTAGTGTGTGCGAGTGTGTGTATTTATGAGTGTATGTATGTATGAGTGTGTATGTATGTGTGTATGTATGTATGTGTGTGTGTATGTATGTATGTATGTATGTATGTATGTAAGTATGTATGTATGTATGTATGTATGTATGTATGTGTATGTATGTATGTATGTATGTATGTATGTGTGTATGTATGTGTGTGTGAATGTGTGTATGTATATGTGTGTGAATGTGTGTATGTATGTGTATTTATGAGTGTGTGTATGTATGTGTATGTATGTATTTATGTATGTATGTATGTGTGCCTGTGTGTGCATGCGCGTGCGTACTTACATACGTAAATACATACGTTTATATGCATGTATGCATGTATGTTTATATATATATATTCATAGAGGTGTTATTTATCTTTATGCCAAATACACTTATTTACTTACAGCTGTATGTACTTTACTTGTACCCAATGATCTGTTTTTGTAGGTTTCTTTAACCACTTTGTTTCTCTTTTCGAGGCTATTTCTTTTGTAACGTAATGGTATAAACGTTACGAAAAAAACATTTGAAGGACCTCGCTACGTTCCTGGATCAAGAACCACGGACAATCTGAGTCTGCCACTGGAAGTGACGATGTGCTAGTGCAACAACAAAAATATACTGACGTGGCAGAAGATATACATAGACTAATATGATTTCAGTGGAGATCTTGTCTGACGCTAGCTCGGTTCAACATCACGTGTCATGTTCTTCCCTCTCTCTTGCACCTCTGTCTTATCTTGCTCCCATTGGTCTCGCACCCCACGATCAAGAACCTTTTATGAGCATTTTCTAGGGTAGCGTAGCTATCTCTGATACTATATAAAATTGGCTTGTTATAGTGGGACGGTTATGGAGGCCACACTTAAGGTGATTGTCGCTTGTTTGAGCTTCACGCTCCACGAATCTAGATAAAAACCATGGTAATAAGAGGACAGTTTGCATTTGTTTATAATTGTCTGTATATTTCTTGCACTTCACGCATGTACATTAAGGGGAAAGTTTGCAATTGTTTATAAATGTCTGTAGATTTCGTGCCGTTCACGCATGTACAGTGCATTAATGGGACAATGTTCCTTTTTCATATTATACAGGATATGTTTCGCTAGATATGGTTATATTAATTTAGGGAGCCTTTGATGCTCCTGTTATATGATTTTAGAAATAGGGCGTGTATTTAAAGGGAGATTGTGACCCTTGTCATAAATTCTAAATTTTGGCAAGCCACGCTTAACGCAGCATGTGGGTTCGGCTCAATGAAGCCACGACTTTGCCCACAGTACATATGTTTTTCAAATGTTTTCTTTCATTCGCTCTGAAGAGCTATCTATGGTAATATAAACTTATTTTATAGATTTCAATGCATCAATTTATTTTATGAAACTAAAATTATTTTTACCTATAATGTTGTCTTTTTATTTTGGGTACACTTTCTTCTTGATTTATTTTTAAATATTATTACCCTTTCTCTTTGACTCTTAGCGGTTTTTATTTTTTATATGTTTTAAGATTCTTTAAAACAAACAACTTAATGAAAATGAAAAAGGACTTTATATGTACTATTTGGTTCAGCTAAAATATAATATACGTATTAGTATAAAATGGACTATATAGGTCAAATTAATCTTAGTACCAAATTCCATTATTATAAGAATTCCAAAAGTAGCTACCATTAATTTGAGATAAAATGAGTGAGGTCCATATTATATTTGAAAATTCACGCTATGTATGTATATATATATATTTCAAATTGTAACTCACAATGATTTCATAGCTGTATAACAAATTTTAACCTATGAATCTAGCTATGTTTTTAGTGATACAAAATACTTTTCTTAATCTCTTAAGTTATTATTCTCTACAATATTGAGACGTATTTCTATAACAAATGATCCTGTGAGCATAATCAACACGGACGAAAACCACAACTTTTAACTTAACCTTTAAGTTATGCTGTTTTTTTAAATATAGAATATATATCAACTAAAACTTTAAAACATACCTACTTCTCACACATTTTATGACAAAGGTGAAAGGAAAATATTCTATTCAAATGTTAAACTGATTAAAAATAATGCGAAACTCATAGGTACATCTTATGAAACATATGTTGTTGCTACATACAAGGTGAGGGACGTAGTTTCATTGGCGGTCTCTTTAAGAAGCTACACCTAGAAAGAAGAATGGTAGTCCAAGCCCATAGTGGTTAGTAGCTCACGTGTACACCAGGCCAAGATAATTACGTTCTGCTTTGACTAAAACGGTAGGCTTTAATATGTGATGCTGGTGGAGAATAGTGAGGATAAATTGGGTGTACTGGGGAACTAATGAAGAAGTTAAAATAAAAGCAAATGAAAGAAGAACTACTCTACCGAGGATTCTACAAATAAAGGCCAACTGGATGGGTATCATTTTGAGACTAAATAGATTATTTAGTGATAATATAGATGGCGAAGTGGAAGAGAGAAATTAAGTAGAAGGATGATGAATCTGACGAATAGATTACCTCAAAATAAGGAATTGAGTTAAAGTTTCATAATATACTGATATAACATTGTAACACTACTGATTATATCCTAGATATAATATTGCTGTGATGTAATTCGGTTGTCTATAGCTCCGTGGTCGAGCTTCTATCATTACTATACGGAATATATATCGATTAATAAGCTGTTAATTAATCGGTGGTCGAGCACTAATTATATCGGTATAATTAATAAATGTAAGAAAGAGAACTATTGATGGCTGTTTATTCACACACGGTGTATTTAAATAACATCTTTTCATTACTTATACATACTACAATAAAATGCTTTATATCAATGTGCACTTGTGATATTAATGTAAATTATTGTATTCTGTGTTAGAATGTGACAGCGAGAGCCAGTGCTAGTGCCAGTGAGTCCCTGACTGCGTTGCTTGTGTGAGCGTGGGTGTGCGGATGGCTGTGTGTGGCCGCGTGTGGTTGCTGCCTTAAACAAACGCACAAACGGCTTATATATGACTTACCCCTTGCCTCTTGCTCCCTTCGTCTACAGTGTAAAAACTAACTAATAAAAAGAGTCCTGGTGACAGGTGTTGTGAAGGCTAGTTTCTTATTGGTATAGGGAATTGGCGTCCTTGCCAAATACTGTGGAGTTGTTCCTTTAACAGGAAAAATTGTATAAAAAATATATTTTAATAGTGAAATCCTTTTCACATTATTTCTGTAAAGCGCGTGTTTCTTCATGGATGAATCATAAAAGGATATTCTACATATGTTACATTAAAGAAAAATTTCCTTTATCCATGACTTTTTATATATTTTAGAGTGATATAAATCAATATCATTACAACAAGCTGGAAGATTCGCTTTGGATAAGACAACGTGCCTGTCAAAGGACAGACCACCTACTAAAAAATAATAAGAATAAAATCCATGTAAAGTGAGTTGAAAGGAGTGTTTCAGAACGTTATCACCTCCAGAAACCCAAGAAGGCGAATCACAAAATATATCTCTCTGGTGGGATTATTTTGTTGTAAATATTGTAAATCCTTGCCGATGGATACACGGACAAGATCGTCCCCTGTTTATTCTGGTTTTCTAATGATGATATACATAACTAACTAAAAAGAAAATAATGTCATGTGCTACCATCAGTGAACTAGTATAGTTTATATGTCACTATATTCATGACAAATATTTAATATATGCTTTGACTTTTAACTATTATGTGTAGACGATTTAAATAAAGATATCTACTTAAGAAATATTTCAATAAATTTAACCAGAAATATTTTTGTTATAGAGACTGCAAATACATTTGCCTTAACTCACTTAAGAACAATATTTTTCTATAATTTATGCTTTTGTAATATTAAAATAATATAAATTGTTTCGTTTAGAATCAAAACACTAGAATATGTATATTCTATTTGGTTAAAACTTAATTTCTTAAATTAATCTTTTGAAATAAAAATAATCATCCAAAATAGAAATTATCTCACATTAGTAATAAAAAGCCAAGAAGCTTTTTAGAACCTTGTAAACGGTAGCTATGTACTGTACATCAATTTCTACCCCTCAACAGCAATTAGATTGAAATTAGAGAAGCAGTTCCTGTTTCTTAATTAGCAGACCATATAAAAAGAAGTCATAACAACACCCTTCCTTTTGAGTTCATAACGAGTAATGACCTCCCCTCTACCCTATCTTAATTCCCTCTTTTTATCATATCAACATCCTCTCATTAAGGGACAGGAGAATATTACAGTTTTAGTTCCACTGCCTTACGAAGGTATTTAAGTACTATGCATCCCATTAGTCAGCTCTATGTCATCAGAAATACCTCGTCTTAAATATAACAATGAGTACTAATGTACCGTTTCCTTAGGGCTAGGATTGTAAGGGGTTGAAGAGGAGACAGGGGAAAGACCAAAACAAAATGAGATGAAAATTTATTTCATTTTTATCAGAAACCTGACTTGTTGGCTATTATGTTCCATTTGTCTGGAATAGGACTTTAATGAAACGACTCTTTTTTTTTAAAGGGGAATTCCCCCCTATTAATTCTACCCCTCTTTTCATCGCAACATCTTTTTTTTTTGTTCTCTCAAAGGGAAGTAAGATAGAGAACAGGTGTTTATTTTATGACCCTCTTGTGTTATGCCCAAGAAAGAATAAGTTACATTTTCCTTTGTCTGGGTTAGGTATATCAGTGGTATGGTTTCCGTACATTTTATGTTTCTAAGAAAGTGATTCTAAAGATCTCCAAGTTCATATTTTAGCTATTTCTACGGCCACGAAATATTTTACAGTAATGCCTGGATGAGCTATTGTTCTGCTATAGTCTAAGCACGTGGCTTTGAACCATCTTTGGTATTAATCTATTTATTTAGTTTCTAAACATTTATCTCAATTTGTATCATAAGTATTACATTTTAAAAATAAATACAAGGCTTTTCCTAATTGTTTTATAGTATTATTAAGTGTAAATATTATTCAAATACGAGCACATTTAAATGATGCGTGCCTCGAATTTCATGATCTGTCAATTTAAAAATAGAGAGTTAAACATTGATCTCATTCTTACACCTTCATTTAAATATCAATTTGAGTCAACATTTTTGGGAATTGTACTTTTTGGTAAGAGCTCTCCTCTTCAACTCTCTTATGGAACGTTTTTGTATTGCCCCCGGTGGAAGTGAACTGGCCCAATTTAAATTTTGATCAACGTTCTCTTTATCTTAACGTCGCGTCGTTTTAAAGATGTAATGGATCCACAACTGTAAATTTTATCACAATAGTAAATATTATTAAAATGATATTAAAGTTGAAAGTTAACGTGTCAACAGTTATCCCTGGTTTCCAACTAGGTCTAGGAATGTTGTAAGGAGATTTATCAAATATTAACTTTATTGTAAAGAGTTTTATTCTTATCTGAGATGTATACCTCCCTATTTCAAGTCACCAAAGAACATCTTTTACTTTAAATTATTCTATGAATTTCTGAACTAACAGCATCAAAAGTATTTTTCTACATAATGATATTAACAAGTTTGTGTTTTAATTAAAACACAAACTTGTTAATATCATTATGTCAACTTTCATTGTCATGTTTTCAGACATTGTAAAACTTATTATAACTGATTCTTAATGTCTCTGAAATATAAATTTTATTTTATTTTAATATTTTAATTTAAATAATTAGGAGTGTGATATATTTTGGTTTACTTGAAATCTAAATTAACTTTTTTTTTTATTTGCATTTAATTTTTTTTAGTAAGTTACTCTTAACATTGATGATTAAACATCGTTCCCAGATCTAAGTTTCAAAATAAAAATGTTGACATATATTTATATTTCTTAACTTAAAGTATATTTATGTTACTTTATAACTTTAGTTATTGGAGCTTCACAGGCAGATTTTTAATCGAAGATTACAGAAATGACAGAACAAATCGTATAAAATAATTCTTTTATTTATTTAATGTCTATCTTGATATATCTACCGGATTAATATTAAAGTGTTTATTTATTTGTAATTCAAACTTTCCCTTAAGTAGTGTTCCTGTCTAACTAGTGTAAGTCATAACGTGTCACGTTACTGTGACAACCAGGTAAACTCAGTAAGGTTGTTATTAACATAAGCATCCACAGTAGTCCGGAGATTTTAAGAATTTCGTGAATCTGAGCAATAGGTTTGTTTTAATACCCCCTCACCCCTTTTCATAGTTTGAGCTACTATTACTTTATAACTTATTTAAAAATGAAAGAGTTTATAGGATAGTTTTTAGTACCATGAATAAACTATATTAATTGCACACCTTTTAGGTGGATTTTGACTTCGATAAATGGCTAAAATATATAATATACACTAATCAATGCAAAAAATATATACTAACAATGAAACTGCAGTTTTGTTAATGCCGACAGTAGAACAATATGTTTGATATATTCTAAACTTATTATTTTACCAAAGTTCCACTATACTTGTAATCTTATGGCAATCACATTATACACAATAGCTAAATAAAACACGATTTACTTAATACTATATTGCAATTTTTAATCATACTAAATACCATCTTAGGCTAACCACTTTTATACTTAATGCTAATGTGACGCATGCTTTAGCTACTATTTTATGACAATCAGTCCTTACTTACCATTTAATACCAACCATACCTTAACTACCATCTTATGTTAAACACTTTACACCATACTATATCACTCAAACTATACACACAAGTATAAAATAGTATATATTGCATTATTGGCTAAAAATTATCTAACTATATATATAATCCTAAGTCAATCACACTGTACTACCATACTATACCACTAACATTATACCTTAAGCTGATCCCTCTATATTAAGGCCTACTATGTTCGGCCAATAAAACTAGACCTAGTCTACTATTCTATGACAATCACTCCTACCTACACAATCACACTACAACAATGAATTCTACTGAACTTACAGGATACACTATTGTATACCCTAATTTTGGTAGGAAAAACGGTATCTGTAAGTTAATAAAGTAGCTAAGCAATTTTAATATATTCATAAATCATGTAATGCTATCTGCAGCTGTCACTTTTGATAAATATTATCAATTCCCTTAAAATGACACAAATTATTTAGTAAAATTTTATCATTGTTGGCCGCAAAGAGATAGGTTTGAAGGTTTCTAAAAATGTTCTACCAACCAAAATCAGACTTATAAACGCCTAGCGTTTATTCAATTGACCGTACTTTGGTTTTTGTACAACAAATCATTCTGAGAAATTTGGTAAAATGGCACGTTCTCGTCGTAACTAGTAATTAATATCGCCCTGTCCTCTTTGTGGGCTGATGCGGCCCGAGTGGTTGGGACCTAGCCCCCGGCTCACGTGTTCTGTTACACGGGAGACGTAGGAGAGAGGACGTAGCACTAAGGGTCTTCCACGTCCTCTCTGCTTGATGAAGTCATTATCTCTACCCCCTTACCTCCTCATTCCACCCAGCCCCTCTCCCTTGACTAGGGAGTGGAGGCACGCAGGTGGTGACAGGTGCCTCACTCTGGGGTGTTGCGCCCCCCTCTTCCTCTCTATATCTTCCCCTTTCCCTTCAGTCAACCTTACAAGAACCCCTCGGGGAGAGACCCCCTTGCGGGTTTGCCTTTATAAGGTAAGGGGAAAGAAAATTTTAATGAACAGCAAGAAGATTGGTTTTTTTTTAAATCAGATATTAGTTTGAGTATTATAACAAGCTTGAATAAACTCACCAATGTAGTCACGTGGGTTATTGCCCCTTGACAAGACTACAAGTAAAATGGTACCTTCTCCGTTAAGTATCAAATGTAAATTTTATAACCAATGAATCACGACAGTCACTCACTTCATTAGTGTGTGTGTGTGTGTGTGTGTGTTTGATAAATAAAGGATGGTAATGGTAGAGTAAAAGTCAGGGCTGGTTCTATTGGGGCNGCAGGGGGGGGGGAGGTTAGCTAGGTACCTAGGTCAGTAAATTCAGAAGCGTGGTAAAAATGAAATGTAGTTATTTTTAAAAGTAAGCCAAATTCTTCAAAAAAATAATTTAAAATAAAAATTATATTTTCTATTAACAACATTTGTTAGGGTTGAGAGACATTTTACTAGTTAAAACTTATAAAAGCACCATGCTTTAAGAAAGATTAATAAAATTTGAATTTCTCTTTATGGAATTTAAAATAGATCAAATATTTTAGATAAAAAAATTATTGGAACTCTTTGTTAAGTCAAAAAAGCACGAAAAACTCATTTTTTAGCCGATGTTTGGTTACATAAGTATTTTTAATTTGTATTCTATATTAATAAAACTCTAATGGTAGCCCTATCTGTATACATACATATATATATATATTTGTCGATAGTTTTGTTTTAGAAAGCCTACTTTTCAATGAGCTAGAAAGCTGAAATTTTGTGCTGTTTTACAGGAATCACTCAAGAGGTGCACACATTTTCAAACTTGAAAACTGATCAAAGATAAAAACGTGATTTATCTAATAATTTTAATTCTTCGACAGGTAATTTATCTTTCAAAAGCAAGGAGAGCCTAAAATATAAATTCTAATTTCAAATCCAAAGAGAAATTGCAGATTATAATACAGTGACATCTGTTTCTTTGGCCAGTAAACATTTTACAGATAAGGTTAGATTAAAGAATAATTTGAAACGGATTTTAAAAATTGACAATGCATTTATACAGTATAATAATATCCAAGCGACGGAGTTGGATAAAAATATCAAGTATAAAATAAAAAAGATACTTGCCGAGACAAAACATTTTCTTCGTAAACTCGATTATTAGTATTTTCTTTAAATTTAACTATTGTGTTTACATTTCCTTTTACGTAACATTATTCTAAACAATTAATTATGGTTAGTCGAATTTTATTACTACACTGAAAATAAATAATATACATTTTAATGAATATTGAAAATGACACTTTGGTGGCGAAACAGCTTCATCTATTGATGTTCAAATAAATGGAAACGATAAAGATCCTAAGTCAGGTGTATATATGCCACTGTTCCACAAAGCTCACTCGAGTGTTACTAAAACAAAAGAATGATGTCAAGTGTTTCCAGGTGCGTATGACTGGTAGCGGATGCTCGTCATGGATTCCATTATATGGGGAAGGGGGTGTGGGGTTTAGTGTGATTGAGGGGCTGGAGGAGGAAGGGGAGGGGGAGCTATGTAGGTTGGGTCATACACCGGAAATGGGAGGAGTTTATTGTACAATTGTATGGTCCTTGGAATCGTAAAAACTCCCAAGTGGCGATGGTGGAAGGAGTTAGGAAGGAGTGGTAAATTATGTGAATCTAGTAAAAGAGAATGGAGATAGTAATTGGATGTCAGTAGGGTGCTATTGGGTGAAAGAGGGGTAGAGGGCTGTTATATGTACGGCCCTAGAGTGACCTTCAAAAGTTACCTTGCCATGGCGTGTTAGCGCCACATTTAAAATTTCCTAAGGTATAAGGTATAGGCCTGATTTTCCTGACGTGTATGTTTTTATACATACTTGAAATCTTTGTGTGAACTCACCTATGTAGTGAAAGCATGTTATCTTTTTGTGAAGATCATTTTTAATTGTATAATTGGACAAACTACAAGCGTTTAATTTTTGGGAACTTTATAATAAAGACTCTCAAACAATGTCTGGGGCAATTATTACATTTTGAGCGAGGTGAAAAGGATATTATGATTTTATTAACTGATCATATTTACTATTCAATTTAAAAAACAACTGTTGACTTATACTAATTAATTGTATTGCCTTAGTTAGAACCTAGACGAAAATTATTACAGCTACAGCATGATAGTTTCAGATCTGGGGAGGGGGGTTATCGTCCCCCTACATATAAATGAATTAAAAATATTCAAACAAATATGTTAATGTTGTAAATACTTGTTGACTAATAGCTTCCTCGCCCTATCTCCTAAATGACCTAATCAATAACTCTTTCAACTTAGCTCTAATGTTCAGGAAAGCAAGTAGCCTAAAGCTAAAAATATGCGAAAGTATTGATAAACAATTATTTGTATTGAAATATATGTTTTTTTAATTAATACCTACTAAAACAGCCCATGTATGAACAAATTTACTATTTCCGTTGTGACAGTGGTTTTTGGTTTTATGTTATCCATATTGACATTTTAAATTTATTAGTCAAAATTGTGTTTTTTACAAGGCCTCTTATTATTTATTATTAATTAAAACTATTTTTATAGATTATCAAAACTATTATTATTATTATTATTAAAATTATTATAAATATAATCTTTATAAATAAATGTACTAAATTTACACTTGAAGAAACTTTATGGAAACCAATGACCCCCCTCCCGTCACCCACCTCTCGTTAAAAAGCCCTGGATACGCCCTTGAGCCGAATCACAGATTTAGAAACCTTTTAGTTTGTTTAATAAATCAAGATTTACCAACATGGTCAAATGGTTCATACGATTCGCTACCTTATTTCCGAAGCACTCATAGGTCTAGTTTACATTGAATAATCGGATAATTCAGCATTTTCTAACTAAACCAATAAAGTGTTTATTATAAATTCCTATCGGTCAATAGTATGGAAACACGTGGACCATTCAGTCAGAAGACAAGTAACGTAAGTCACGATTGACACTCAATAATATTTCAACCCGCTTCAATGCCCGAATGTTCTAAGACGTGACTCTCGTGCTAGACTGATCTGATAATGAAGCGGAATTCGAGGTTCGAATACCAGTCGGCTCCACTGAAAATGAGGGTTTTTTTTCAATTGTTTCCCACACTCCTTCCATTCAAATTTAGATAGATTACATTACCACTAAAAGGCTTACTTCTTCATTCCTAGTCAATTAAAGTAATAAAATTAATAAACATGCATATAAGCTTAACCGGTAGTAAGAAGCATTAATAAAAAATATCTCAATTTTTTATAATTAATTCTTTCTGATGCCAAAAGAGTTAAGATAATAATAATAATAATTATTATTATTATAAAATGACTGGATTGAAGGCATTTGCATAAGATCAAATAAAATTGAATTTAATTATTTTTATATAAATGATATAATTTTATGGACCTATATTCTAAACATACTCAAACGAGAAGTAAATATTTATCATATTATGTTTCAGTCGTTCGCAAACTACTTCTTGTGTTTCAGTTGTACGTGAACTACTTCTGGTTCAGTTGTTCGCAAACTACTTCTTGTGTTTCAGTCATATGTGAACTACTTCTTGTTCAGTTGTTCACGAACCACTTCTTGTGGTTCAGTCGTACTTTTATGTGAACTACTTCTGGTTAAGTTGTTCGCGAACTACTTCGTACGGCTCAATCGTTTGCGAACTACTTCTTGTGACTCATTCGTACGCGAAATATTTCTTGTAGGTCAGTCGTTTGCGAATTTCATCTTTCTTGACCGACCTAGATCTTTCAGTTTAGTCCTTCACCAGTTCGTGAACTACCACGTGTGACTCAGTTATTATTTCCGCCTCACATTTATACTAGTTACACAATACTCACGAATCAAACCTAGATATTTAAATAGCTGTGATGAGTTTAAAATCAATCAATAAAATACTTAAATAATATAAATAACTTTTGTGATCAGAAAAATAATACTCCAAAGTCAAATTAGATTAGTTGCAGTAGCACCGGCTGTAATATTAAAGGTGGTTTAAAATATCTTATATTTATCTTAACGACTACCCGTGATAGTGATGTCATGATGTATATTAGGACAAAGACGAATGTTGTTTAGAAATCCGTATGCTTCGAATGTAGTGGTAGCATTACACTAAATAAATCCGATTCATCCGATGTATGCCATTTGGACCAGTGGACCTTAACTAAACAACACAGTGGCATTATTGGGATTGCTGCCAAGGAAAGCTAAGCTTGTTGGCACTTAAACAGTAGTATTAAATCATCTATTCATGATCAAACTGGCCGTATAGAGCCAACGCTAACGAACTGCGTTATTGTGCGTGTAGATGGACAAACAGATAAGGGAAAAGTTTACCTAGTAAAGTATCGTCATGCCTGGCTTCCCCTGGCAACAGACCACGAGCCACCACTGAAACCCGTTCAGCTAGTTCTCGAAACAATCACTAGGTCTTCATAATGTTCAGTCCTAATGATCACAGTAGAGTTTCTTTGACCTTGAAAAATAACGATAATGCATTGTACCAAGTAATTGATAGACCTGTGAGGTAGGATATATTTGGGTTTGAATGCCAGTTTCAAACTTGCTATTAAAGGTATTTTTTAGTTTTATGATTTTATGTTTTACACGAGGGCTATTAACGGCTTAATTTAGAGGGGTAGTATAAGGAGAACGGCTAAGAGGAAATACACTGGTTTTATTAGTGTTGAGAGGAGATGAAAACTTAGGATTAGAATGGAGAAGAAAGAAGTATGGATTCTAAGGAGTATGCCCAAGTATTAAACTGTCTCTGTGGTTATTTTCGTCAGAGCTCCTGGCTTCCGATCCAGAGCTCCTGGGTTCGATCTTCGGTGCTTTTAGATTTTATGTGATGCAGTGGATCCATAACGAGGTCAACTCAGACAAATGAGGAACTACTTGAATATAAAATTAGAGGTTCAGGTCTAGAAATATGTGACTAACGGCTGGAGGTTTCTTTGTGCTGACCACATTACACCCCCTATACGTGGAAGTCGGCACAATACACACCGGCCAGTATGGATTGATTGCGAGTTGACGCCATGGAACTTTCTTATATTAATAAGATATTTTTTTACTCAAGATTGTTAACCTAAAAAATATATAGCCCTTTTGTTTTTTAAATTTTCAATGTTGGTCTTAACATGATCAAACGAGTTTGACACGTTTGACCTATGATCTCGCGGAGTGATATAGTATAAACTATTATGTACCAAAGTTTATAAAATCCTTAATTTAAAAAAGAGTATATTCAGCACTATTTTCATAGGAACATTTTTATCTGACAAATATAAAAGTTATTAGACCTAATTTTACGTATTCATACAAGTCACATGATATGTAAATGTCACTTTTGATATATATATTTATATTAATAAAACCTATACCCGCTTCAGTGGCCACATGGTCTAACGCGCTGCTCTGATAGTAAACAAGACTGATGAGGATGGGGAGATTGAGGTTTGAATCTCAGTTGGGTGTACTGAGGTTAGTTTTAAAAAAGGTTTTCCAATATCCCTCAACGCAAATGTGGGTACATTTCCTATAAATATAACATTTTTAATCTTTAAAAATCACGATCTTAACTAATACAAAAGCGTATAACCCAAATGAGTGGTGCTAAAAAAAGATGTGTTGCTAAAAAATGCCTATAAAATAAAACTAATAATATAATTAAAGTTTCTTCCTACCAAAATCTTACTGCAATTTTAATACGTCAAAATACTGAAATATATTTGGTTTTCATACTAAACACACTGGCGTTACCTAAATATTACCCTATCAGGAATTTTCAACTTAATCACGTTCTAATTTCCTTTTACGCTAGAGAAATCATTGGATTTCTAGGGTACTAACCTCCACCTGTCGGTTGGTCAACGCAAGAGAGCCATGATGACTTTCATGATTATATATTATTAGTTAGCTAACAGCTCGCCCCGTGAAAAGCAGGTCAACAGAAGAGGAGAGGGGTATGGCTTCGGTTTGACCACTTTTAATCAGCGCTAATGGGATTTAAAAGGCTTTTAATGCTTCCATATGTTACAGTTCAGAATGGTTTTCCGAATTATTATGGTTTAATTTATGAGACAATATAATACGAGACCGGTTTCGGGGACATCAACCTAAAGCACCACTGTATTGTCAAACTGATACGTTTAATGTTCATTTGGATCGTTATTTGAAGATTTGTAGGGTCAGTAATTTCACACTTTCTACTTTACCACATATAGGAAAGTAGAGAAGAAAATACTGGAACTGTTACGAAATATAGATATAAATATTTTGATGAGAATTTACATTTTTTATGTGTCTTTAATTTAGAAAAAAAGTTTTTTTTAGTATACCTCTTGTATTTCTGTAATCTGTATAAGTGATGTAAAATCGTTTTGTAAGGTTTGGTAAGGTTGTTTGGGAAAAGATCTTTTAAGGAATACTAATATATAATTTTCTTGTGGTTATCTTTGTTATGAAATGGCCTGGTGGTCTAGGAGAAGGTGTCGGACTTATGTGCTGGGGGACCAGGGTTCAATCCTTGGTACCGGCACAGATTTATCTGATTGCCAAACCCTTCCTTCACCTCTGACAAGACGTGTATTAATCACAACTTGTGAATGTGAGGAATGCCAGGCCTCTACCGTGGTTCGGACCCCACGTTAAACTGTAGGTTCATCTCACAATCACCCTACCATTACACATTAACATAAGTGCGTATAACCCGAACGGGTAGTAAGACTCGGTGATAATAATAATAACGTTAATATGGTTTTATGAAGTTATCCGGGAATTAGTGAGGGCACAGGGAGTAGATGAAATATTAGAGGAAGCCAGACTGAGATGGTATAGGCAAGCAACGAGTTAGGAGAAGAAGATGTCTAATAAAATAATGGAAATGAAGTATGTAGGACAATATTGCATGGGATGGAAAGAAAGAGATGGAAGGAGCATTTAACAAAAAGTGTTGAAGTTAAATTAGAAGAATTAAAGCAATTAAAAGAAGAATAAAGGGGGAAGGATTTAGGAAGATGGAAACATTTTACTAAACTGACCAGGCCGCAGACTGGAAAAAGTTGATAATGAGGTGGTTTTACTGTATTATTTTAAAGGTATTGATAATATCTAACAACTGTGATAATTTAAGACCAGATGACATAAAGTATAATATGAAAATGATTTTACTAACTATAATTGTGACTATCAAAAAAGGGTATAAAGTGTATACCTAAATCTAGCTGGCTATCTTGACAGGTACATACATTCTTAAAACTACTTTCCTCCAACCCACCTCGGTGGCCACATGGTCTAAGTCACCTCTCTCACAATAACCCTATATTATACTTCCGAAGAAGGGGAGATCATAGTTAGGTCGGCTGTACTAAGAAGGTTTTTGCCTAAATAATTTACCACCCTCCCTCCACGAAAATGCGAACGCACTACCTTTAAATTCAGCTTTCATAATCCTTTACACGTTAGTGTAATTAGTACATAGTCGTATAACCCAAGCGGGTTGTAAGACGCAGTGCTAAAACTTTAATTAAACATTCATACATCTACGTCAAATAAAATATCTAGTAACATTTTTACAGAATAGGCTTTTTTAAAGGGCCTAAGTGAATATAAATATTTTATTAATTCTTTATTCTGATTTCAAAATCAGATTGATAGTCAAAAGTTACCCTAATCGGTGGGTCTTCGAATAAAGACGTAAGTCTCCTTTTGTTTGGTTTTCCGATGACCATATAGTTCGGTTTTCCAATGACCATCTATTTTGGTTTTCCGATGATGAGAAGATTGGGGGTTCGAATCACGACCTGTTGTTCAGTGGTTATTTTCCCGAGTGGTTTCCTACTCTCCCTCCATACAAATGTGGGTACACTTCCTAATCTCTAACAAGGATAGTCATGACGGGTAGTAAATAATAAATGCCAATAAATATGTGTAAATTTATTTTTATTTATTATTAACACAACAAGACACCTATTTGAAAACACATAAACAATCAATTCTAAGTTCCCACAATTCCCTGTTATTTGTTTTTAGTTTTGTAAAAGAGAACTCTGGTGATAGCTCACTCTACCTGTTAACAACCAAACACCCTCCTTTGTCTTTCATTGTTGTTGAGGGCTTCATTGTTAGCTAGGCCATTATTTTTTATATGTTTAAAACAGCTTCAGTATGTTCGAGTCTTTAATTTGGTGTTCACATGGAAGAGTCTAGAGTATCAGCATAGATACCTCTAGGCACAAAAGGTTTCAATGCGTTCTTCATCTTTTCCCCTTTATGTCCACCATTAGTAAAGGTAGATTCACACTAGAGTTCTACTGCGTCTTCTTCAATATCAAGCACCGATGGCTTAAGAACTAGTTCAAATACTGTGACATATCTAAGGAAAATAGATAATGGGGTATCAGTTACAAATTTGGTATTAAGTAGTGTACTTTGTAGCTGTTAGGGGCGACTTATACTTGAAAGAAAATATCCTTCTTAAGTAAATGGAACTTTTAAAGCCTTAGAAACTAGCAACACAATTTTCGATTGTCTTGCAGCTAACTCTTTGTTGAGACATTGTTAAAATAATGGTTTAGTCTTAAACAATAATTTTGTCATCTAAGAACTACGCCATTTAGCGTAAAACATTTATAAAAATCAACTATTTTTGCTTGATATTCTTAAATGGGTATAACTTAAAATTAAGGTATTTAATTCAATATACAAGGGCTATCAATTTTCTCCCGAAATATTTTGTACATAGCACACCACAGGACGTCTGGAAATCTGCAACTCGTCTTAGAGCTCCGGTAGGCTGTCTCCCTAACTAGGATATTCAGGTTTGTATCCTGGCTTGATGCTACGGGTGGTGGATATCTAAATAATATGATTAATCCAGGGTTTTTTCGCATCCCTTCTCCACACAAATTCAGGCGCATTAATTATAACCTTTCTTACTCATCTCTATCTTCTAGACTAAGCATTTAGTTATATGTATTGCACACTTAACATGCATCGGTGGTCGTATGGCCTAACGGAGGGGTCAGAAACCTACAGCACGCGTGCCAATGCTGACACGCAAAAGATTTTCAATGGCACACTGAGCGATATGAATAAAAAATAACATTAAACCTTTATTTTTAATTAAAGCCATTGATGTGATTAATAATTTTACTAATGTGATTTAGGTTTAAATGTTTAAATTGTTTTCTTTTAAAATTTCAAAATAATGTCTTCAGAATTTAACGTTTTCTAAACACATTTATAATTTTTGTATTTATTCTAATTTTTACTAAAAAAAATTACTATTCAAGAAACAGTAGTTATTTAATGTATTCAATTTAGAAGCATGTGGTTACACTTAAATTTTACAAGATCAGCTTGAATTTGTTTTAATAGTTGAACTAATTAACTACAGTATAATGTAAACATAAATTATTTGGGTGGGCTAAGGTTGATTGGCACGCTGAGCAACTTTGCAATATTAGTTATGCACAATACTAAAATGTTGCCAACCCCCGGTCTAACGCATCACTCTCGTGTTAGAATAGATTGCCGATGGCGGAGAGATAAGTAATCGAATCCTGTTGGGGTGTAGTGAGGGTGCTTTTCCTAAACGAATTCTCAATCTCCCTCAACGTATATGAGGGTACATTTCCTATAAAATTCTACCTGCTTATTACTTATTCTACTAGAGTAAAAAAATGTACGCATGTAGCCCAAACGAGCACTAAGAAAATATAAATAGAAAATAAATAAGGATTAATTTAGTCTTAGAGGCTTATGGCCTACAATTATATTTGAAGTAAATCTGGAAAGGAGTATTTCATGGTTATTTTTATTAAACTTTAAGGAACGGAAAAATATGTAACATTTTATTGGTTACTATTTGGATTAAAAGTTTTTTTTATATATCTAACCCGTAGATATTGTCGTTTAAAGTCTGGCACTTCTCTTTTACAGTGAACTCCGAATCAATATTACCCCTCCAGCACCTCCACCATGTCCCATAATAAAACAGCAGCCCTTCTACAATCACTCCTTCCTCGTTATTACCCCCGGAGGATTCAAATCAAAGGTCTCTTAGAGGTGTGATAAATATTTCCGTCATGATGCACAGCTTATCAAGGACGACGGTGGCTTTTCCCGAGGACAACGTTATTGAAGCGGGCGAGACCATAGCGCGTCATCACTTCGTCTCGTGTGAGCACAGCCTCTCCTATATGACCTATTATTTGGTTAGTGTTCAAAGTAACCGATAGGATATTCCATAAAAACCTTTTCATTCATCCTCCACAATCCTTCTCTCCATCCTCTTTCTCTCTTTAACCCCTTCCTAAGCTGGCGGACTCAACAATCTTACGAAAAATCACGTTGTTTACTTTATTTGTATTCATCAATTATTATGGACCAGTAATCATGTTAGATAATACAATAAATTTAGTAAGGTGGGAGTGTATGGATCTCAAGAAAAAGTCTGTATATTTACAGTTTTTAGAGAAATACTTTATTTTTGGCCAAAATAAGTTATTATTATTAGCATCGCGTCTTACTTACCCGTTCGGGTTATACGCACTTACGCTAATGTGTAATGGTAGGGTGATTGTGAGATGAAATGGAGGACCTACAGTTTAACGTTGATTCCGAACTACGGTGGAGGCCTGGCATTCCCCACATTCAAAATAAATTAAATATTCCTCTAGTTGAAACATGGTTTAGTTTTCTTCACATGTTGATATCAATAGTTGTTTAATATCTGTTATGAGCATATAGGTTTTATATGACAAACTTTTTAAATTAAGAGAAAGAGTTGTCACTTAATTTCAGGACTCTCTTGACAAATATTTTTAAAATGTTGATATCACCTTTATTATGAAGAAAATTAAAACTGTGTTTCAACCGGAGAAATATTATATTTTTTTGGACCAAAAATGTTTTGATGCAAAAACCTAANATACTGCCCTTAACTCATGTTCCCTATAGCCCCACCTTAAGGGATGTGTTAAAAAAAATTCTTTGTTATGTTTATATTTTCACTCAATGACTATGAGTTGCTTAATATAAGCAATAGGCATGAGGAAGTTTGACTAGAGAAATTACACCTGAATAAGTGTGGAGAGAGAATGGGAAAAAAGACTAATTACATTTGGGAAAACATCCCCGATTAGTTAAAAGGTGTATTTCCTCTAATTTACCCTCATTATTCTTACCCTTTATACTAGATCGTTATTTATCATAGTACTCCCTTTTAACCTTGAATATCTCAACCCGTTTGTCATTTAAGCATTAAATTATACTTATGGGCTAAGAGTGGATAATATAAAATTAATATGAAGGGTATATCCATCCTCATGAAAGGGAGATTGAGAGAAACTATTTTGAAAAAAAGATCCTTCACTGCACTCGACCGAGATATGAACCTCAACCTTCTCGACACCAGCGAATCATATTAACTGAGCTTGATGTTTAGTCCATGTGTTTCACTGATATGGGTCACCATAGTGCCCAATATACTTTTCAATAGATAGGATAAGGAATGAATAGAATAAGTGAAATAAGGTTGGAATAAGTTAATTGAAATGAGAAATAAAATTGGTAAATATTAGGAAAAATAGTAGTAGGATTCCAGAGATACACAATAATAAGAAAAAATTAAAGTGTGAAAATAAATAATGATAAGAAATCGATTAAGATATTCTCCGTTTTAGAGTACAAGCTAGAAATACGTTTTATAAAATGGACAATTAGATGAAGGTTATATCAGATAGGGAAAAAAGATAATATAGTAATGTAAAAATTTGATTACGAGTCAAAATTAAAAACTTAATAACATTTTTATGGAAAAATGTATTTATCTGTAAGACAAACAAATGACTAGCTAAAAAAATGCAGATAAATTTATTTTTAGTAGAAAAATTAATTGACAGTTGTAAGCGATAATTAAATAATTAGACAAAAGACTAAATACAGAATAACAAGTAATTTTTTTTAAATTTGTATGCCCTATTTTTGATGGCTATTTAAATTAATAACCGCTGGTGACGGTAAAGTTGTGTTTTAATTCCCAGCCTACCTCTATGGTTTTCCATATTTCCTCACCGCTAATGAGGATATAAATCCACTAAATTCTACCTTCCTTATTATATAATTAGCGTAGTTAATATATTTATATACTATATGCCTACAACTAGAGTGGATAGGGAGATGCTATGGGGAAGAAATTATATAGAGTCAATAGAGGTTTTATTTTTCAAATAAATCTTGCATCTTCAATAGTAAAATTACTTAATGATAGCATAATGGCTTAGTAAAAGTATAAACTAAACAGTTTCAAGAAATTCAAAAGAGATTGAAATTACAACGAGCAAAATAAACAAGAATGAAAAGGTGCATGTGTTATTAAAGTTTCCTATATGAAATCTAGTTTTACAAGCATGTTAAAAACAAGTTTTTTCCCCTCTTCTCTCCTCTCCAGTACCTACCTCCCCTTGCGTTGTCCTAAAGATGTTATCCACGGTTTTTATATTATTTTGAGTATATATAGAGATGTTAACGATCTTATGTATAGTCGCGAGTGAAAGAAAATTGTTCAGTAAAAAATAAGAGGTAAATAAATATAACGAAAGGCGTTGTTTCCGTATATTCCAAATATATGATAGGTTTTTTGGTTTGTTCTCATAGCGTTTGATTAAATTTTGCCATTTATAAAGAAAGGGTTTATTACTATGGTAAAATTAGTAATTCTTATGTCTCCAAACTTTCCTCTTGGGAAGACACAATGCTTTATATTATATATATATATATATATATTCGTTTTATCACAATTTTTTTGTCAATATAGCTTTGTAGGGCCTACATGTAGTACTTCTTGTGCCCTATTGGGCCTCATTAAATATTTAGAGTAAATATGTTTTATATGTAGCTTTTACAAACTATGACCTTTTGGCCGTTGTACAAATTGTAATAGTTGTACTAGCTATAGATTTACAGGATTTGGCTTTTACTATAAAATAAAATCTTAACTTAGAGAGTCATTTAAGGAAAATCCTTATCATTAGTTAATTTACGTTTATTTATTGTGGACTCTTCACTAAATAATTATTACTATTGAATTATCTCTCTTATCTCATTTTTCTTCTCAATTATTATTATTACTATTGTTATTATTAGCTCCGCGTCTTACTACCCGTTCGGATTATACGCACTGACGCTAATGTGTAATTGTAGGGTGATTGTGAGATGAAATGGAGGACCTAGAGTTTAACGCGGGATCCGAACCACGCTGGAGGCTTGGAATTTCACACATTCACAAGTTTTGATTAATACACGTCTTGTCAGAGGTGAAGGAAGGGTTTGGCAATCAGATAAATCGGTGCCGGGACTGAGAATTGAACCCCGGACCCCCAGCACAGAATTCTAACATCTTTCCCCTAGACCGCCAGGGCACCTAGAAAATATTGTAATTATATTATAATTTATTCAGGATAACTAGAACTTAGCATCAACGTAACATCTACATAGCGTGATAAATTTTGGAATGTTCAATACGTTTACTCCTACATCGGTCGTAATCTAGTATAAATAGGCAGCTATTATTTAAATTCCCGATTCTGTTGAAACGTGGATTAAATATCAAGATAATTTAATTTAGTTTACTGGTGACGGGGATTATGAAGATAGAGTACCTGTTGAGTGTACATAGATTTTATTCCCCACCTGAATAGGTTACCCACTCACCTTTTAAATTATGCATTAATCCCTCCTAAACTATTAGTTTAATTTAAATGTTACAGTCTAAATGGGTAGTAAGACGCAAAGTAAAATGAAAAAATGAAAATGTATTTACCATGATAGTTACTAGATCTATTTTAGAAATAATGTACAGTAGCCCCATGGCTTCTTTGTTGCTGGTCGACAGCTCACAACTCACTTGTGACAATCAACATTTTGGTATATACCTAAATTTTGACCATCACAAGTGACAGCTGCTAAACACATGTTTTTGCAGATCATATGGCTCGGCGTAGGGATACATAATTTGGTATGGTAGCTTTTCAAAGCTGTGAGCGGTGATCTGTCAGTCAGCACCAAAGAAGCCATGGGGATACTGTATGTAACATTATGTGGTATAACACACAAAGTATACAACATTGACTGATGAGAACTGTATCAATATAAGCTGTGGATTAAACAATAATATTATTGACTGTGACCTCGTTTATAATAGAGCAACTAACCTGCTTAGACCACGTGGTCTAACGTGCTCCTTTCAGCAGATTAAATTGACAATGATAGAAAGGTAGAGGTTCGAATCTCGATAGGATGTATTGGGGGTCGTTTTTACAAAATTGTTTTCCACTCTCCCTCCACGCAAATGTGGGAACGCTTCCTATAAATATAGCCTTCCTAACCCATAGAACCAACAAGGTCTTTAGTACATAACGATATAACCTCAACGGGTAGTAAGACGTGGGGCTAAATGATAATAAAATAAAATAATAGTAATAGAGAGAGCAATTGCACTAAGTTACACACTTTAGGGAAAATTAAAACTATATATTTTTTAATCTATTCTAAATATTATTGTTAAAATTTGATCTAAAGGTTTCACCTTGACGTTGTAACCAGTCCTATCGTATTCCGACTGTATGTCCACAATACTACTACAATCCACTGTCCCCATCAGATCTTTTTTTTTTACCAACCCTTCCCACTTTTCTAAGGATTTTACCCTCCATGATATTCACTTGCAGTTGAATATGTCCCAGCAGATGACCTATAAAACTTTCTTTCCTCTACTTTGAATACTTTGCGTTCTTCCTTTAGCTCTTTCAGAACCTTAAACGTTTCATCTTATTTCTATTCAGTCTGTTCACGTTATCGTTCTACGAATCCATATTTACACAACTTCTATTAAATGTCCATCCTGTTATGTTAAAATTTAGCTTTCATTACTATACATAATATTAATAATAATAATCCAAAACAATGTATTTGCGAAATGTTTCTATGTATTCATTTTCATATGACAATAATATCTGTTTCTTATTGGTAAAAGCCTTTCTTAGGATAGAGTGGTGCTTATTTTCATCTATGAAGAGAATATAATAAAATAGCAAAATTGGTTTACTTGATCAATTTTATTATTGGTGAGTTGGCGGTCTAGGGGTAAGGTGTCGGACTTCTGTGCTCGCGGCCGGGGTTCAATCCTCGGTCCCGGCATAGATTTATCTGATTACTAAACCCTTCCTTCACCTCTGACAAGACAAGTGGGGAATGCCAGGCCTCCACCATGGTTCGGATTCCACGTTAAACGGTAGGTCCTCCATTTCATATCACAATCACCCTAACATTACACATTAGCATAAGTGCGTATAACCCGAACGGGTAGTAAGATGCGGTGCTAATAATAATAATAATAATAATAATAATAAATTTTATTGATTTCTAAGACAATACCTGTTTGTGTGTTTCGTTTTTATATATAAAACAAATTTCTGTTCTTTTAAAATTAATTTTTATGAATAATATTCAAAATATAAAATCAAATTATTCTGAATTTATCTTTCCGATCGTTCCAATAGTTCTGTCATCTGCAAGACTTATACTGTGTACTTATTCACCCTTTATCTTTAAGTTCTAGTTTCTAGAGATAAAATACTATATTTACAAGAAACAGTTAAGAGGAATTTTGTAATTTAAATGTGTTTTTTAAAACTTATTAATATTCACTTTAAAGCTGTATATTTAGGTAATAAATAAAAAGAGCATTACTAAACTGTAAATTGGAACATACATTTTGCGAGCAAATAATTTTTTTGGGGAAATACTTAAATTTAGTTTGTGATATCTGAATTTGAAACCATATTTATATACATATATTTGGACTGTCTATAATATATTAAAATACCTTTCATGATTTCTACCTCAATTTTTTTTAATGTTATCAGCATTTTCTATATAAAAGTATCTTCAACTTGTTTAAGAAAAAATATAATCAAATTGCCAATTTAATATTATTGTCTATAATATTTAAAATTATAGTAAATCAAATATATTTACGGGTCAAAGGTATTAGTTTGGGTGTACTTTAGTTTAAATTAAAATAACATAGTTTACGAAAATTAAACCAAGAGAAATTAAAACATTGGTTCCTACTAACATTTTATTTTTGTGTGTGTGTTTTACCATCGTATTTTATTTAATTGTTACTTTATGAATAAAAAGGTTGCACACTTTAGTTTTACTTTGGTTACGAGATCTTGTTTTCTGGTGGATAGAAAAATGACATTTCCTTGGTTAGCGTTGCAGAAAATACAAGTTTCCTAACATGATTAATAAAATTTTAACTACAGTCCGATTCACTAAGAAGGGAACTTTTTTTTAGTTTATAAAAGCTACTACAAATATTTTCAAATATACTTACGTCATGTTATGCTGCCACTTTTGATTTATATTATCAATAAATATAAAACAACCACAATATTATAGTAAATAGTAACAGTGTTGACCACTACAAATTAAATTAGTAGTTTCTAAAAAGTTTTCCATATCAGAATAATACCTATATAATCTGTAATACAGTTAAATAAAATAATCTATTTTAGATGATTTCGTAATTGTTTGGGATAAGTCATGCGTCGGTGGTTGGCACGTCTATTACCCACCTAGGTGGTTTAGTGGTCAAAGGCGTCATTCTATCAATAGATTGGACTACCAATTATGGGAATTATCAGGTTTTCAAATCTAGTTAAGGTGTACTTAGTTTGGCTTTTAATAGACGGTTTTCCACTTTCGTTCTTTTCTAAGCAAATGTGAGTACTCTTACTCTAAATTAAACCTTCCTTATCCCTAATATATTGACATAATATATTATATGCGTGTAACCCAAACGTGTAGTATGATAAAGTGATAAAATTAATACATCAATTTAAAATAGATATTATAGGATAGCTATGATAATATTTTTTATAGCTTCAGTCATTAGAATTGCTACTTTTTGTCACAGGTACTATTAATAATGTTAAATTATTATACTTTACCCACCACTGAAAAAAACATTTTTGGAAAGCGTGATTCATGAATAATTGTACCAAATTACTCAGACCCGCTTTGTTAGCCCCATTCACCACTCGCTCAATAAACCAGACTACCGATGAGAGGGAGATCGGGGTTCAAACACCGTTAGAGTGTACTGAGTGTGATGTCTTTAAAATAGTTTTCTAATTTCATTACACGTAAATACGGGTACACTTCCTCTAAATTTAGCCTTCCGCTTCCCTATCTCTTTAGCGTGATTTTGTTAATATGCGTATAAACTGAACAGGTGGTGAGACGTGGTCCTAAAAAAACCAACAATTTTAAATCTCGATATAAAATACAAGTTTTGTAACTATTATATAACCTATAAGACTAGCATTTGCACGTGGCTTCCCTTGAATTTAACCATACATTGACACATCCAATCACTTCAAATGCTAGACACGAAATGAAACCTTATGGGCAGTTTTTTTATGGGCGTGCGAAGATTAAATAATAAACATGGACAAGCCTCCACCCTTTTCCCTTAAACACCCCAGCTTATATCACATGCCATATAATGTACCCACATTACCAGCCGCGACAAATATTCACTTTTTACACCAGGATTTTCTCATTACTACTTCACTCACTGATGAGCTAGCTTACCTTGGTTCTCTGAAAAACAAGGAGGAAAACAGAAGAAGTCTCGTCTTGATACTTGAATTTACTGGAAACAAACATATGGACCAATATACACACATTTTAAAAATTGATTATGTTGTGCTCTTTTCGTTTATATTACCTAAAAAGAAAAGAAAACACCTCCAAAATTTGAATTAGCAGAAAAACCTAGATGGTATACACGTTCTTTTCATGAGGAGTCTATAAAGTAGCTTTGTTATTTTTTTTGTATATAAAATTAATCAGAGGAAAATGTAACCAAATCTTAAATTATCTATTAATATTAATCCTTTATTGTTTCAAACTGTTTTACAAAAAGTAAAAGAAAGCTGACTAAAACACAATACCAAAATAGCGATTATAGTCTAAATATCTGTTAAAAGCTTAAATTTGTTTTGAAGATGAAGTTATAACTTCTTTATACACAATATATTCTTTACTCTCGATTATTGGTGCTAGTTGAAAAATAAAGGAGAGTAACATAGCATAAATAATTGGATTTTAAAGAGTTAAAATATATTAAATTTACATAGAACTGTAAGAGTTTGCAGTATGGTAAAGGAATTACTAATTTTCTATGTTTTTTGCCTAATTCGATCAACTATTTTGAATCCAACATATTAAAATTTCGATTTTAAGACTTTTCTAGATAACAATATCTTAAAACCTATTGGCATCGATTAGACTATGTATGATTTGTTTGGTATTTAATGCCACATGTATTTTATTGGATGTAATGTTGTTTTTGTAACCAGACTGTACTTCACTTGGAAAGGCTACATCTAAATGTACGTAGAAATTCGAGAAAATGATGCACGTAATATTTGAAAGTGGAAACCGCAAAGCCTTTAAAAGCAAACCGATGAACAAAATAATCAAGACTTCAAACGAGGAGGAACTCAAAAGACAGTTGAAGGGTAGGTAAGGGGGGAGGGGTGGGGGATATCCGCAAGGCTTCTCATCCTGATAGTATTTTGTAGGTCCCGAGAGCAGCGTGGAATTCGAATAAAGCTCACTCTGATTTATAGCTAAAAACCTCATCAATGAGAGATAGCAAAACCTGGAAGCCATCTAAGCAATGGCAAATTCTAACTAGGCCTCTACTTACAAAGGAAATATTAAATTTTTTCTCATTTATTTATTTACAAAATTATCACAGATTGTATCTTATGTGGTAAGTACTTTAAAAACTGGTCTATTAAATTCATCACTTAAGACCCCAGAACTGGTTTAGGTTCTTAGCATGTGTGGGTAACGCGCCTTTCTACCCGTCCTGAAAATATACATTTAATTAAAAAAGTTTAGAATCAATGTGGGTGCATTTGTAAGCCCCCTCAGAACACAATGATAGAATTCGAACCACCCAGCCTCACTGATTACTAGAAAATCAGACATGATATGACGGATGCCTTTGTATGAGCCCTTGGGTGTGGTTAGGATTTACACTAGGATACTTACGCCAGCGAGCACGTATAATAAACGTCAAACTCATTTAGTCTCCTATTTGGGTGACGAAAAGAGGTCGGAGCACGAATCCCTGACTGGGTGAATTCAGAATAGTTTTTCAATTTAGTTATCAAGGTAAATGAAGGTTCACTTATTCAAAATAATACCCTAAACAACCCTATCCCATTAGTGTTATATATATATATATATATATATATATATTAAATTCTAATATTATTATTATTATTATTAGCACCGCATCTTACTACCCGTTCGGGTTATACGCACTTACGCTAATGTGTAATGGTAGGGTGATTGTGAGATGAAATGGAGGATCTACAGTTTAACGTGGAATCCGAACCACGGTGGAGGCCTGGCATTCCTCACATTCACAAGATGTCTTGTCAGAGGTGAAGGAAGGGTTTGGTAATAAGATAAATCTTTGCCGGGACCGAGGATTGAACCCCGGCCGCTAGCATAGAAGTCTGACACCTTACCCCTAGACCGCCAGGTCACCGACAAATTCTAATAAATTGGACAGGTAGTAAGATGCAGAGTTCTCTCTCTCTATTAATTTACCTAGATTAATAAAATGAAAAAACTATTCTGAATTCACCCCGTCAGGGATTCAAGCCTCGACCTCTTCTCGTCACCCAAAAAAGAAACTAAATGAGCTTGACGTTTAGTGTACGTGCTCACTGGCGTAAGAATCCTAGATTATATCCAAAAATGATTTCTTCTTCATCCCTACCTCACTCTAGTAATATTATCAAATATCTGTATAACCTGAAAGTTAGTAAGACACGGTGATATAAAATAATTACCAACTGTCAAAAAAGGTTCTTCCTATGAAAATTGGACTGTAACAGCGAGACTCCTCCGCTGATGGTTAAACTCGTTAGCGGGCCGGTCTTCCACCTGCGTGGTTACTAGTTCCGTTACCCTCTAGGGAAAAGTAGTGGGTGGTAATTCTTGAGAGGTTTGGATGATATTATTAAGCACGGGGTGCAGTGGTGCCTGGACGATTGTTCTGAGGCTTGATGGGACTGTATATTTTATTTCTCTGCTCCACGCCTTACTAACCGTCCGTGATATGCGCATGTTTATACTAACCGTTAGGTGATGAAAAGGGTAGTGTATTGGATAAAACGTATTTAAATTTTGTGTAGGAGCATGGAAAACCCTTCAGGTAAAAAAAAAACACAACTTCGATTCTAAGACGAGCTACCTGTTGGCAATCAAATAAGACAAGACTGATGACTTTATAAGCGTGCACCCCGGTACCAATATATACTAATTGTTTCCTCATATTCAGTATAAACCTTGTCCTTTAGGAGAGCTGCATGGTAAATAGAACATTGATAGGCGTTGCAGCTGTTTGGAAATCCAGAAATATTTAATATGTTAATAGATACTTTTCAAAATGGTTTTATACACAAAGTAGGTTAAATAATTAATAGGTTTCTGACAAGCTTCTAAAGTTAAAATTTTGGATTTGAAATTTTTAACGACAAGATACGCGAAAATTTGTACTCCAAAGAGAGAAAATAAAAAGGTGAAAACCTAGATCTAGCCTTCCTCTATCAAATACAGTCACGTTTTCTTAGTTTTACAACATAATATTTTATAATAATGTGGTATTGTTTTATAGTACTTTATGTAAGTTATCACACATATTTTTAAAACCATTTCAATCTAAAAGTTTCACTTTTGAACTAGTCAGAACATTCACCAAAATCTTGTTGAAAGTAACATTAAAAATATCAAACCACTTCACAAACCATCCGTGATTTCTAAACGTATGCAACGTTTATCATTCCTCTACTTCGCAGCTGTCTTACGTCGGAGGGGAAGGGATGTGAGAAAAGGGCAGGGATTTTGCAGTTTTTACAGCAAAATTATTTTTTGGCAAAAATAAATAAAATATTACTTCAGTAGAAAAGAGTTTAATTTTCTTCACATGGTAATATCAAGAGTTCCTGAATTTCGTTCAAGAGTGTCTTGTAATTTAATGACAGCTTTTCCTCTTAATTTAAAAAGTTTCTCATCTAATTTTTCTATGTTCATGACAGATGTTCAAACGTTTTTTGATACCACCGTGTGAAGAAAATTAAACAAAGCGTTGCTACTGGATTAATATTTTATTTATTTTGTCCAAAAAAATATTTTACTGCAAAAACACTACCCTTAACTTGCTTTACCTACATACTCACCCAATGCTAATGTTTACAAAACTCTCCCAATATATTGTGTTCGTTTTTGTTCAACTAATAACGAGGCGTTGGGAAAATTTTAAGGGTTCTGCCCACCAACACTGGCATACTCTAGCGTTACGCCATTGAGTCACTGACCAATTAATTTCATAGGACGGAATTTTGCTTTATATTTTGTTTTTTGAGCACCACATCTTACTTCCCATTCGGGATGCAAGCATAGTAATAATTGCACCAATGTTTTAGGAATTAGGAAGGTTGAGTTTAGAGGAAGTGTATCCCAATATGCGTGGAGGAACAGTGAAAACGCATTTAGGAAAAAAACACCCTCAGTACATTCGACTTGGATCGACCCCTGATCTGACCGTCTCTTGCAGTCTAATTTATTACGAGAGTAGGGGCCTAGACAATGCGGCCACCGAAGTGGGTATTGAGTTTTTTTCAATTCGATATCTGACCAGAAGTACTGCTCACAAGAAATGCCTTGCTCCCAATGAGAGCTATACATTAAAGCCAGCCATTCTTGGTGACCAACACTGTACGTCAAAGATAAGGGTTATTAACCAGTTAGAATATTACTCTAATGGGGCAGGGATGAGGAAATAACCATTTTAGAATTAATACACCTGTAGTAGACCTTACAAGGATTCTATTCCCTATCTCCCCATCATCAGCAGACCAATCTAATACAAGAGTGACGCCTTGGATCATTCAACCATTGAGGTGGGCAATTTTTTTTATCATTTCATAGTCTGTAACCGGTAGCGTGTCACGGAGTGTTGACAGTCTAGACAGAGGTTGAAAAAAATGTACCTTTGCAATGTCCTCACTTACTTGGTACCCATTTGACTGATAACACGGAATCCATACATACCTCACAATGGAATGTATTTTTGTTATTATCTGTTCTATTATTGTTCTACTGAGTAATAAGAACAATTCACAGACCCAATTACCCACTGGTTAAAATAACTAGTTTGGAACAAATTTTTAGACAAAATAAGGATATAAAAAAAATATATTATACAAGAATTTAACCTGGATCTCATTTCCCTTCCAAATCTATCCTACGTATTGGTACTAATGTCTCTTATTTTTAGATTGATAGTAAATAGCAGGATACTGCTATAAATAATAAATTATCATTTCACAGTCTACCTCTTTCTATTCTGTCATAATTATATGAATCACAAATATACTCAAAACACAAATATATGGCTGTTATGGAATACAGGACTCTTCACAAACGTTGAGAGTTGTGTAAATAGCGCATGCTCAGATTGGTTTGCTCTTCAAACGTTTCCACCGAATATTGTAGGCCTACAGGTGGACTTAGTCAAAACGTTTTTCGCTGTTAGAAATATAAAATATTCTTTTACAACAAAGTTTTGGTGTGTTGGGACACTCCCATTTTAAACTAATGGGAATATTTTCTTATAATAGTTTTTCTTTTTTGTCGAACAAAATATTTTGATCGATGTTGGTTTTGTCCCGACTTGTGTGTAAACAGCCTTAAGCCCCCATCTACAGAGACCGTAAGCTCCGCATCCTTATAGTCTTTCAGTCCTTAATGGTCCTTAAAAATGGAAATTGCGTCTACAAAGTCCGTATATGTAATCACGTGACCGTACCAACCAATGAATAAGTTCGAAGCAACGTTCTATTAAACTCTTCGAAAGGAAAGTTCTGGAGCTAGGCACAAAAAGACGATATTCCAGTTGAACAATTATAAACAAAAGTAAATACACAACATATTTTGATAAAACATCCAGGATAGTTTAAATTTGAAAGATAGTTTAAGTAAAGTCGCAATTAATATATTTAAAACACAAGCTAGTTAGCTTAATTGCTATGAAAATACCATTGATGCTTTCATTTCGATGCGCGCGCATACTTACTTTCCTGTGATTCGTAGTCCTTAGCAATTCGTATCAACTAGTCCTTAGAACGTTAAAGGTAAGTAAACTTTTATGGAGTGGTAAAGACTAAGGAATTGGATAAGGGCTCTGTAGACAGTGCAATCTGTTAATGTGGAGTCGGTCTCCTACATATTACCACGTACCTTACGGATACGGAGTCTGTAGATGCTTTGTAGTACACAACACACTTATTATAAAGACTGAACAACTGAGAAGAATTATAAGCAAGTGGAATACAGCAACTGTGGCAAAATTACAGACAAACAGAAAAACTCCAAAGTGCAAAATGGTGCCCTTATAATGGGTACATTCTGGTAATCTTTCACTACGTAGTATCTTACTAACCATCTGGGACATACGCGTTTAATTATACTAAACAGTTTGGAGGGAAAAAAAGCCCTTCAATTCACTTGGTTACCCGCTTCAGTGGCCGAATGTTCTAAGGCGTCACTCTTGTGTTAAGATGGTTTTGCTTGTGACGGAGAGATTGGGGTTCGAATCACAGTCAGGTCTACTAAGGTGGATTTTACGAAATTATTTCCCACTCTCCTTCCAATGAAAGTGCAGGTAGATTACCTCTAAAATACTTCCTTCCTCATCCCTATCCCGTTAAAGTAATTATCATAAGATTATAGCCTGAACAGATATTAAAACGCAGTGATAAAAAAAATACACCTAGTTGGGATTCGAACACTACACTATAAATCACTAGGAAACCATTATATTGTGAGAGTGATACATACCTTAGAATGCACCATTATGCATATTAAGTTTTTGATCCTATCAATCAAATTCATAGTCCATTATGTATTGCGTGTGAGTTTATAAAATGTAATTTTGAAAGAGAAATTAAATAAATTAAATAAAAACAAAAGAACCCTTTTATAGAAAAGCCTTTTTTCTTATATTTGACAAAATAATGGGGTTTGTCGGCGTCTCTTTCAACAAATAAATAAAAGGTTCGGGATGAGAGGGAGGATGGTCGGGAGGGGGAAGGGAAAGGACATATCAAAGGGGTGGCAGCTCTGAAAAAAGGGAGGGGGGCGGAAGTTTGGCTAGAATGGTATGTCATAATGGAGGATTTAGTTTATGATGAGTCTATTCTGTCGGCCATGCGTTCATTGTTATAAAACATGAGCTTAATAATATGAAGGGCTGTAAAAGCTTTGAATGTGTGTGTATGTGCGTGTGTATGTGCTCGCGCCAGTGTGTGTACTGTAGATGTGTTGGTGCTTTCATGAAAAACTTGCCACACCTTCCCTAGACACGCAACTCACCTTCTGCATCATAAAAACAAGAAGTGTTTCTTTTAATAATACAAGAAAAAACTCTATACTGCAAGTAATAGGCCTAACAACTCTTAAAAAGCATATTTACTGAACTGATTTATGTTGGCAATATATTTCCCTTAATGATTTTTGAGGAACATTGTTTGGATAAATAATTATGTTGGTGTATATTTTTACTTTCTCTCGACACATCTGAGAGAGAGTATTGTGATCGTCAAAAAAGTTGGACGCTAGAGTTTTATAAATTTCTATATTTCATGACTCTATTAAAATAAAATAAAGTAGTTTTTGCTATGACGTTTGTCTGTCAGTTCCTCTGTTTGTACCTTGTACTAGAACCGATAATACTTTGCCGATTGAGTTAAAATTTTGCATCTGGGGTTTTCATGAGGTATCCCGAAAGGGATTTGAACTGAGATATCTAACCCTAAACGTAATCTTAATTTAATGAAGGGCAAAAAGAGAGAAAAAAAAAGATAATTTTTAGAAATTCACTATAAATATTTTTATTAGGTTTTATATATAGACAGTGCTCATCATTATATACAAGATGGCGCTTCTTGTTTCTTATTAAAGCTCGTGAAAACTACTTTGAGGGTACACGAAGGAAATTTTTCCAATTTTGATCATTTCTCTGCAACTATTTGAGATAAGCAATAACTTATCATTGTTAAGTTTTGTGGTACTATTAAAGATAGAAATCTTTTATTTGAAATACATTTTTATAAAACCAATAATTTTTGTGTGATAAGCAAATATATGTATATATATTTTAACTTTTTAACTCATCTTTTCTCAATTTTTCTACAACAAGGTATAGAACTATTATTTTGTTTCACAAATCTTACAAGTTTTTAGTAAATATCTATTTTACGATAAAAAAGGCAGAAAGTATAAGAGATGCACCGTACCATTTATTTTAATATACTTGCAGCACCAATATTATAACTTTTACTAAGGTAGATTATTAATTCCCGTATCTTGAATCAGCTGCTTTTATTGGCGCACGATTTAAAATACTTAGGTCTAAAATGTCCAAAATATCAATATCTCTGGAATTTAATAAATTATTTTGAAAGAGGAAACACTAAATTTCCCAATTAAAGATTTTTCAGCCTTAGCTTGAATCCTTAAATCGGTATTGACACACTCTACCTTCTTAGTCAAGCTTTTGGACCAATCCAATAGTTAGATACATTTTGAGTTTCATCACCTCGTATAATTGCTTTAGGAAGAAGTATTTACAACGATGAGTTTTCTTATATCTCGAATGTTTGAGGAGATATGATCAAAAATTGGAAATTTCTGCGTATGTAAGATACTCTTAAAGTAATTTTTACGGTAAAATTAGAATTGCTATTATTTTTGTTATGGTATTACCCAGTTTAAAAAATGTAATCACGATCGTTCTAGCATATTTGTAGAACTTTAGTTTTTCTCTCTTTTCCCTTCAGTAACCTACCTTTAATTCTAGGCTCTAATAATTATTTCCAAAAACCCTTGAGAGTAACCTTATTAAAACCCTGGATACCAAGTTTCAGCCATATCGGAAAAATGGTCTAGGCTCTAGGCTCAAATACAGAGATACATAGGGACAGATAGACTGCCTCACGAAAACCACTTTTTTGGGTTCAGGTCGTCATGAGAAGTTGACATTCCTCAACATCTCAAACTCAATACTTTTGACAATCACAATACTTACTCTCTCGCAGGGATCACGAGAAAGTAAAAAATTGGTTTGGCATGAAATAAATCAAACCCACTTTATTTTGTTGTTGTAATGAAATGTGTTTCCCATAATTTATACTCCCACTACTTAGAAAAGTTATTAGCACGTCTGACAATTGAGTTAAGGGTCTTGAGTTCGCTCCCCTTCATTGATGAGATTGGATATTTCTACATTGATGAATTTATAGCTTTGTGAATGAGTGTTATATCTGTACTAAAAATAGTTAAAGCTTGTAATCAGCATGTTTATAATATAATCAGTTTGTTCGTGAAAATTAAGTTTAAAAAATAATCGATTTTACTTCAAGAACGGAAGATTCTCATTTTTTTCATAATAGAATTCAGATAATATTCCTGCTAGCCTTAGTTAAAACAATAATCTACGAAATATGCAATTTGCCTTCATTAATCTTCTTAGACGGTGATTAGGGTGGAAATATTTGGGGCGTGAAAATAGGTAATTGTGTTTGTGGTTTTTATAGCAAAACATGTTTTTGTCAATATAAATATAATATTCCTCCAATACAAACATAGAGTTTAAATTTTTTCACATGTATGAGCAAAGTGGCATCTGACGAAAAACATTATAAATTATAAGATAAAGTTGTCATTAAATTCCAGGACACTCTTGACAGATATTCAATAAATATTGAGATAGCCATGTGAGGAAAATTAAAATCTTGTGTTCCACTAGAGGATTATTTGATTTGTTTTGACCAAAAAAAAAGTGTTGATACATATACTACGAAAACATTTATCCTTTCTCGCGTCCCCTACACTCCCACCTTATTTCTTTGTGGCGGAGTGTTATCAATGTAAATAGAGCTTGTTAAATCTGTATTTAAGATATTGTATCACCCACAAGGCCTCCATTTGACGAATTACAAATAGGCTTCACTCAACATAATTCCATTGGGATTGTATTTCCAATGAACCACCTCGGTGGTGTAGCTGGCTAACACACTTGTTTCGTGTTGAGCTAGACTTCCTATGACAGGGAGATCGAGGTCCAAATCTCGGTTGGGTCATTTATCCTAAATAGTTTTCCACTATCCCCCACGCAAATACAGGTTCACTTTATCTAAACTCAATCTCCCCATTTTCTTCGTATTCCTTATAATCTATCTTAAAACTAGGACAGACACAACACCCAGTCCACGGCCATTAATTTATCAATGCGAAAAGACCCGCCTCGGTGGCGTAGTTGGTTAACGCGCTTGTCGTGTTGAGCTCGACCGCTGAGGACGGGGAGATCGAGGTTCGAATCTCGGTCGGGTGAACTGGGGGGGGGGTTTCCCTAAATGGTTTTCCACTCTCCTTCCACGCAAATGCGGGTTCACTTCCTCTAATTAAACCTCCCCAATTCCTAATCCAGTAGAGTAATTAGTACTTAAAGCGTATAATCCTAACGGGTAGTAAGACGCGGTGCTAAATATTATATTATTATCAATGTGAAAAAGTAAATCTAAAATTTCATTAATTATAGATTTTTGGCCTTGCAGGGAATTGATCTAGATTAATAGGCGGACACGGTACCGACTGAGCTAAGGTATCGAAATGGTTCAATTGAGCGATAAGAACATATCACAGGCACAGTTTAAACGCACACTTGTCTACCCTCAACCAAATTCAACACCACGACATTGGATGAAACACTACTTTTCCAAAAGTATTAACTGAAAGAGATATCAAACGTACCTAACGTGGCTAGTGTTCACTTCACTTGTTTTACAAGCCATGTCAAAAACAGAACAAAAAGTAAGTACAATGTTTTTACGTGAGGTAAATAACGACTTCAAATCTTGACAGACACTTTCGATAATGACGTCATTGTGTTGTTACATTTTATATATACATATATATGGATGTATATGGATAAGGTACCAAAACCAAATAGAGAAGTACGGTGTAAAGAAACAATAGGAAATATTTCAGGCCTAAAGAGAGGAGGAGGCTAGATGATGATGCAGCTCTGCATAGAGAGGAAATAAACAATGACGCGGGAGTCAGCGCTGAAGAACAAAGAGTTGACAGGGAAGAAAATGAAGATGAATATGACCGGGTAGGATGTGATGGATGTTGGTTCGTGCTGGGTCGTTGGCGATGTCATTATCACTTTCAAGCGTAGAAAAAAAAATCCCAGTAGGATTTGATTTATTTTTAAAAAGGTAAATGCAATAATTTTTGGAACTGGTGAACCCAATTTTTATTTGTGGCATCACATTTAACTGGACACATTTGAATATTTTCATAATAATTTTGTTACATGTGTGTTATTACATATTTAGCTAAGGCAATTAAAATCTTAATCAAATGGGTAAGTTTGAGTATGTTTGTTGTCATTAACAAGGAAACATTATTGCAATTTTACATAATGAAAATCAATCTTTTGTCACTGCATCTCACTAACCGTTCGGGATATACACACACACACACACACATACGTACTAATTTATTTAATGTTTAGAGTCGAGGGTGACATAATTTAAAGGAAGTGTAGCTGAATCTGCATGGGGGGATAGTTTAAAATAGTGTAGCGAAAATCACCTTCAGAACATCTGATTTGAATTCGACCCTCGATCTCCCAATAGTCAGTAGTTCAGTTTATTTCAAATTGTGATGCCTTAGACTATTTGATCTCCAAAGTGGGTTGCAGGTCACGATATTTTAGGGGAATATTTACATGAACGGAGAATATCACTACACCACATATCATCACTGAGGTAACTGCATGGTTATTATTGAGAAACAGCGTTGTCATTCTCTCGTTTTGATCTGGTCAATCTCCCTTCAAATATAAGACAAGTTTCGCAACGCGGGTTAGTCGAGGTTGCCAGTAGCTCACTTTTACCCCCAGCATACCACCATCCGACATAAATGAGAGAGAGGAGATTTGGAAAGAGTTAACTGAGATATATAGAGAGAGCGAAGATAAAGCTTTTCTCCATAAACGTTCAAATCCTTCAACGATGATATTGGGTGTAGCAACTGCCTCACTGTTTTTCGGAAACAATTGTGTTTAGAGATGTTTCTGAATCAGAGGGCAATGTTGGTATTTTAATTAAATATTTTGAACACAAGTGACTTTGAGAAACTAGTTCCAATAAATATAAATACTGTAAAGAATGTAACCTATCACATCGTGTTGATTGACATAAATTTTCCAAAACGACACACATAGGGGCCTACTGCTAGCATAATGTATTGTAACCCATTCTAAAAGATAATGTTTTAATTCCTTCAATCAACAAAACATTTATCAGGCCTTACATGTAAAAAATTCATTTTTTAAAGAACCGATCATCTGTAAACTACCCTTAAACGAATATCCCCTCCCCCCCAAAAAAGCATAACATTTTATTTTTCATTTCAAATACACCCCAAATATTCATTTTAAACAAAATCGTTAAAGCCAGTTTCAAAAATTTAGGAATTAAAAATAATCCCTGATTAATAAACTACCCGTAATTTTTGGGTTAGAGCTGAAATGGAAAAAATTAAAACGTCCCGAGGTATATCCCCATGACATTTAGATATCAAGTTATAACAAATTCCATCAAACCATTTCAAAACTGTGGGCAGGGACTGAAAGACAGACATGGGGACAGAGAGAATGGTAAAATCAGTTTTTTGGGTTCTGACACACATAAAACGTAAGGATTCGAGGACAAAAATTTTAATTATTATAATAATTTTTCTTTATTGAGGGAACTATACAAAATTTGTATTCCAGACAAAACAAACAGGTAACAAGGACTTAATTATATTTTTATATTAAGCCCCTTGACCCTGTCAAGTGTAAGTCTAAAACCTATTTTGTGGGATGGTAGGTGGGAGGATTAAAGGCATAGCGTGGCTTCACAATCGCCCAAAATATCCTTCCGCGCCAACCGTAGATGGCGCTAGCTATCGGACAGGTCTTGCGGAAAAATCATACGTTAGAGAATATCAGTTTTCTCGAGAACGAGTGAAATTTTTATGTTCATATTTTCAACATCCCCTCTAAGATAATGTATCGATGGTTATTAATCATTACATTTTTTTAATTTTTGTTATGAAGTTGGCGGTTTTTTATTGAATAATGTAAATTTTATCGATATTTGATCACTGTTTGAACTATAGAAAATGTGTTTATATTTAAAAAAATTACTTAATCAATATGTTTCTACTCTTGAACTAACAGTTTCTGAAAAGTAAATTGCAAAACAATAAAAACTTTTAAAGATAACAGTTTATTCCCATGGATCTGCATTTCCACGCCAAATGAAAAGGGTCAATCACATTAAAATATCTTCTTTATCTCTATAGTCTATTCCATTAGAGCATGATATTAGCATGTACGAGTAGTTAGTTAGATGCGAAGTAAATAAATATGGGTTCAAAACTTTGTGAGATCTATACTTTCTCTCCAATTACTAATAAGATTTTTGTTTACGTGTCGAAAGATCCAAGGGTAACTAGGGAGGCTTAATCTATTTAATACATTTGTAGAAATGAGATGAAATCATAGAGTTGACAGGCAGTAAAATGAAGATGAATGGGTTCTGTTAACGTTGTGATTTATGATTCGAGAACAACACAGAACCTCACAGATAAACACACCTTGCGTGAGAAAGTAGTTTTAATCCCCTATTGAATTTACCATAAATCGAAAAGTTTTTTTTAAAATACAAATAAGAACTAGAAACATTGGGCTAGTGGTATACATGTTGGGTTAATTTATGTCTTATCTGTGATAGGGTGGCTGGGCTTCGAATTCTGGAGAGGTATATTGAGGATAGTGTTTCTTAAATGATTTATCACTCCCACTATGCATGCAAATGTGTACACATTTCATCTAAGTCCTAAATTCCCTACCCCTAGTCTATCAGAGTAATTTAAATGTGTATAGCTCAGATATGAAGTAAGACATTTAACAAGAAAATTAATCGAACAAATCTTTCATACAAAATAAGAGCAGTGAAATATAGTTTGTGGCAGAAAGCAATCATAACGTTAATTTAAAAAAAGTCATTAGAGAAACCATTGAATCCGTGGGGGAACAAACCACTTTATTTAGTCAGCCCCATGCAGATTGTGGTATGTAAAATACCCCTGGAAGGTATGTGAAAATAACTTTCCTGGCTTAATTGGTAGAATCATTTGCTCTTGATCATATAGATTCTCATGTGTCGATGTAATCAGTCAATTCAGAAAGTGCATGTTAAATGTTTCAAATAAGTTAATTGATTAACACCTAAAGAAATATTGATAGGCTTGATATAATTAAGATGATTTATTATAAAATATCTACAATTATAATTATTTAATGTAGTGTTCAAATGAAATTACGTAGGGTTCCTAAGTCTATGATTGATCTCAGTGAGTGAGGTGAGGTGTAAATCTTGCCATGTTCGTTACTAAAGATATTAGCGGTTAAATGGCACAATGTGTTTTAGTATAACTACGTAAATTAGTGATTAGGAGCTCAACATTGATTCGTTACGAGCCATTTGTGAATGTATTGATGATGCACTATTAAGCCTGATACATGGAAAAGTAGTCCGAGTTCGATTAATGGTGGCATCATATTTCGTCATAGAGGACAAAAGATAGAAAGATAAATATGTATGGATGGCATTCTCCGACAGGTACCTATATATGACGTAAGCAATGTGATGACAAACGATTGTTTAGATCTTTTAAAATATAAAGGTAAATAAAATCATATAGCCCTTCTTTACCCTCTTTTTTATATCAAGTTAAATTTCTACAAAAGAATGCTAATTTTGCTCTTAAATATATCTATACTACCTATTTCAATGGGCCTACAAAGGTATCTCTGATTTTTCTTTTATGGATAAATTAAGGCTAAAATTCTAGCATGGTGTACTGAAAATGCTTTTAAGAAATGGTTTTCAATAATTCTTCCTCCAAACAAATGCATTTACCTGCACTTCCTCTAAATTTGTACTGGCTAATCCCTAACAGATTAGTAATAATAAACAGCCAGATTGTTCAAAATACTTGATGCACACAAAACAACCAATCATAAATTCAAGTTAATATTATAGTTGAAAATCTACTAAATTAAATTAAACTAAGCTAAATTAAATTATTACCATGCTTCAGCGTTGATGGTTGTGCTTTATTCCCACACGGTTCAGTCCGTTCTGGCCAATGTACGTCAACATGAGTTTAATTAGGCCAATCCAATTTATCTTATTAACCACCCAAAAGTGTATGTTTTCTACATATTTTTAAAATGTTGTTTAAATTGTATTTTATGTCAAAGATGGTAAAAGAAGTTTATCCTGTTGTCCGTTTGTTCATTGGTTTGTATGTACTGTACGTACGTAAGCACTCTTCCGGTCGCCAGTTGCAACAAATTAATGTTTAAAAAAGATACTACTCTAAAACTCCTGTTCACATTTTATGCACGAGATGGGCCTTTTTATTTGGAATATTTTTGAAAATTATGTCATTTCTCGTCAAGAAATAAATTTGTTTAGTAAAATATGAGGTTTTTTAAGAACTACCTTGAATTCTTTCCTTAAAAGTTTTTTTGACACTATAGATTATATAAAGATCAATTTCTCATCACGCTAGAAACTCTACATATAATTTGTGTGTTCAAAATAAGGTTATATACATATATACATAGATTTTATTTTATAAACTACAGTTCAAGACACGTAAATAAATAAAAGTGATGAAGACTTTTAACTCTGTCAAATAAATATATTTTTTATTTTGAATGTTTAACGTTCAATTTTCGAACTGACTATTATATCAACATTTTAATTCTTAACCACCTTAATTCTCTAAAATACAAGACTCTCTCTTAACCGGTAGTCAAAATATTCACTTGGAAGAAGTAGCCCCAATTTACCAGATGTATATATTTTTAGTTTTTTCCAGGAATCGTACTCAGAACTTAAGTTTAACAGGCAGACATGATACCAACATAGCCTCAACATTTTTGAAATGTATTACCAATCAACTTGATAATAATATTGTAATTGAAAAGCTTTACACCAATGTTAACTTTGGAGTTTAACACTTACTTTGATCACTAAACAGACGCGCTACCAACTGAGAGAATAAAAAAAATCTAACTAAATAGTTAAAACCAATAAATCGCTAAGGAGAGGTCGATGAAATCCCCTCGTATATTGCGTGTCTCAAAATACGCCCCGCCATGCAGACAACAAAACACCAAAAACGCAGCACGTTTCCTCGTCTTAATTGGAATGAAAAACAAAACTAATAAAAAAAACACGTTGTTGTGGCGGTGTAGTGCTAGGGGCGGGCCATATCGGGCAGGACCCGAACAGTGGCGTGATGAGGAAGGTATGTGCGGGAGGGAGGATATGGAACAGAGGGAATGATGAGGGAGGGGTGAGAGGAGGAATAAAGGAGAGGAATGATTAAGTTATTATCTCGTCCAGGGAATCACACACTAGTATCTGTTCCTTAGACACCGAAGGATGTCAAACATTAACTGTGAACAGCTTCCGAAGAACAACATATTATGTACCTTTATTTGCTGATTGTAGTATTCGTGTAACTTGTGTCTTCTAAACAGAGAGTTGAACCAAAATATGTATAGGTTTTGGTTCTGGTTCCAGTTCTCCAGACAAACATTTTATAGTTTCTGTTCTGGTTAGGTTGAGGAAAAAAAAGAATGTTCTTATTATTTTCGGCTTTAATTAGGTTCTGGTTCTTTCAATCTTTCATTTTATAGTCATAATACCACTATAAAACTCGTAGCTAGAATAATGTATTTAAAATAAATGGGACTGAGCACCGTACGAACTTTCTTTCACTTTTATCTCAAATAGTCCTTTACAAAAAATAGCTCGTAAAATTTGTGAAGTGAAATAATAGGTATATACATTGTTGTAGAAACAATAGACCAAATATCATAATAGAAATAAAACACTGTTACATACTCTATGGTATTAGGAACTAGGAACACTGTTACAGGAAAATTGAGAAGAGAGAAATATCTTTTTCCACCAAAGAACATACAAATCAAATTAATTTTCGAAAGCCTGAATTAAAAAGTATATATATGTGCTCATAGCTAAGATATGATTGGTTTTATATAAATATATTTCAAATAAATGATTTTATCTTTAATAGTACTACAACTTTACAATGGTATGTTAGTTAAGTTGTATCTCAAATAGTTGTGGAGAAATGATCAAAAACAATTAAATGAAATCCTCATCATGGAACACGTTGACTAAAGGGGGGTTGAGGTTCAAATCCCGGTTGAATGAAACAAGGCTGGTATTATTTAAAAGTCATTTCACTCTCCCTAAACGTGAATGCAGGTATGTTTTCTTTAAAAAAAATCTTCCTAATTATTAATATTATTACCTATTATCACCAGGTCTTACTATCCGTTCGGGTTGTACGCACTTACGTTAATGTGTAATGGTAGGGTGATTGTGATATTAAATGGATACCTACAGTTTAAAGTGGGATCCGAACCACGATAGAGGCCTGGAATTCCCCACATTCACAAGTTGTGATTAATACACGTCAGGTTAGAGGTGAAGGAAAGATTTGGCAATCAGAAAAATCTGAGCCGGGACCGACGATTGAACCCCGGACCCTCAGCATAGAATTCTGACACCTTACCCCTAAAGCGACAGGTCACCTTCTTCATAATGTTAACCGCATTATTATGAATATGCAACTAGTCTAAATGGGTTGTAATTAGCTATGCAAGAGATCAAACAAAGAAACTCCTGTAGATATTTTGGTCATAAGAATATTTAGATACCGGGAGGGTTAGTACAATGTGAACGTATGTGATCAATATTCTCAGCTCTATCTTGGAGGGTGAACTATCAATTTTTTTTTCATAAAATATATCATTAGTGTATTTACTTAAAATTTAACTTAAACTATCCGTGTTTTAATTAGGCTAGTTGTATATCATAATCCGAAATAAAAAAAATATAAAAAACTTCACTAATAATGTTTCATTTGTGCTAGTAATTTGTTCACCTAATTTACACTTGATTTTTAGAAATATATAATGTATATGTCACCGAAAATGTGTGACATACAGGTGTTCTATAAAATACCTATGCTTTCTATTTAATGCCAAAGTGGTTTTGGCAAAGTGTGAAATAAACGAGTTTTCTGTTGTATTTAATACTTATTTTCAAGCTGTTTTGTCTTTTTTAAGTCCCGGAATAGGTTATCAAATCTCTTATCCAGTTATATATAAGTCCTGCACCGTTTTCTTGCAGATTTATCTAATTTATAGGATTAGAGTTGGTCAGGCTAGAATATTTTAGAATAGAGTAGTTAGGTAAGGTTAGGTTGTGTTTGCTATTGCTGTCGGTAATATATAATGACTGGTTATTCATCTATAAATTTTCTATGGAAAGTTTGAAATACATCAGAAAAACTAATTTATTTCATACTTTGATAAACCACTTAGGGATTATATAGAAAGCCTAGACATTTTATAGAATGCCTGGTTTACACATATTGCCATTAACATATACGATTTTATTTCAACCATCGTGTGACTATACGATTGATTTATAAATAAACTTTGTTAGAGAGCACGCGGAGAAAGGCGTCAGTGTCATCATCGCTAGTTTGCCAGTAACATTGAGGCCCAAATTCGTATTCTGGCTGGGTGAGCTGAGCTGATTTTTCCTGAATATTTTCCCACTTCCTTCCTCTTAAATGCTTGTAAATTCCCTCTGATTTCTACCTTAGCCGACCTTACCTTATGTGTGAATGTATATATATCCCGGAAGGATAATAAATACAAAAAACACACAAAAATATTTTAATACTATAGTATAATTTATACATATGAGTGTAGAACTTAAGGTGGGTGGGGAGGGATGCCAGGAAAGGCCAGTTGCTGGGGAGTTATTTTTAATATCAAAACCTTTTCTTGACAAAAATAAATCAGATATCGTTTGAGTAAAAACCTAGAATTTTGTTTTCTTCACATGGTAATATCAATAGCTCTCGAATATATGTCAAGAGTGTCCAGGAAGTTAATGACAACTTTTTATCTTCTTTCAAAAAGCTTCTTATCTAATACTGCTATGCTCATGACATATTAGTGTTGATATCATCATGTGGAGACAATTAAACACTGTATTTCTAATGAAGAAATATTTTATTTTGCCCAAAAAAAGTTTGGTTATAAAAATGCAAAAAAAAATCTGATCTTTTCTAACGTCTCCTTCCACATTACATTTAACACATTAAATTAATGTAGGCATACGTTTGTTTCAATATTTGGAAAAGGGTATTTTCCTGCCAATCTATTGTATAAACGCTCTCGGACAAAGAAATGGCTCTAATATCCTAAACATACAAGAGATGTTTTGGAACTTAATCTACCATTCAATTCAGTACAACTCAAATATTGCCGTGTATTCTACCAACTATCAAGGAAACTTTTGGTAGCTATCATGTAAAATTGTGCATAATTTTTGTAGAAGCTGGTTATAATTTGAAAGATAAAAGTTTTGCCTTAACCGATAACCTTTTAAATATTTTTTAATCATGTTATATATATATAACATGATTAAAAAATATTTAATATTATATAACATGTTTAAAATAAATATATATAATATTTAAATAGCTCACAGTCTGTATTTAGAGCTAAGTATATGTTCATAATTTAATAAGTATGCCAGAAATATACATTTTACTTTTAATTTTACCACGTCAAAGATTAAAAAAAACCATGCGAGTTCATATCACATAGCTCATACTAGTTATTGTGATGATTATTTATTATTAGCTGATATTTTTAATTTAGTGCGAGAATTATTTCTGAACGAAGTACAGATCATGGGTCAACACGATAGAAGTTGTCTGTCCGTCCAGTAGAGATCCTGAGTCAACAAGATAGAAGCTGTTGTACCACCGCCCTTACTCTTCCTCGAAGACTAAGGCTGGCGCACAATAAGAAAAATAAACCAAAATAATAAATGTAGTAAATATGCAGAGGGCGGTGAGAAATGCAAGAGAAAAATAAACAATGCCCGTTTACTTATAATGTCCTTGAACTCGTACTCCAAAAACATTAGTGTTTTGAACACCAAAAAGGATGACCAAAGCAGGAAACTAAATTATGAAGAAATATGTCAAAAATAATATGGTGTAGTTTTATTGATATTGACTAATAAATTTGAACAGAATACATAAAATAGAAAATGAGTTATTTGTACAATCGGAATAGTATACTATTTAGTGAAGCTATTAGTATACGACAGTATAAAAAAAGGGCAATGGACTCTACAGGCCCGCAAGGCCAATGAGTTAAATTACGGAAATTATTACCATACAAAATCTGGTCGTACAAAACAACTTTACTCCTTCCGAGTAATAACATTAAAGTTTTGCCATATAGGCCAAAAGGTTAAAAGGAGTCAATGATACAATTACTGATACTCTGTGTTGACAACATGGAAAACTCCCATTTGCCTGATGGGCAATTTAGATAAACATTCGTCTATTAAATTTGACTCAAGGTAAGTTTTAAATATTCCAAGATTAGAATAGTTCATGACTTCCACAAAGACGCTAGAAAATGTTAAGTCCAACAAATAAAAGACATATTCGCAACAAAAGGTTCGAACTTCTATATTCTCACTAAGTCCAAGTGATCTATAAAATATATAATTTAAAGTAAGACAAACGGATATTATGTTCGGTATTCTTGGAATATTTTCGGAGTCTTAACGATTAACCATGTTTACAATATAAACTTTATGCGAAGATTCAGCATTTGATACCTTCTAAGTCCTAAAACATACGACAAATTTATACTTTAAATATTCTGTAAAGATTCTAAACTTGACATTTTGAATATTACGTAAAGATTCTACATCTGACATATTTATACTTCAAAAGATTCTAAACTTGACATTTTGAATATTACGTAAAGATTCTACATCTGACATATTCATACTTCAAAAGATTCTAAACTTGACATTTTGAATATTACGTAAAGATTCTACATCTGACATATTCATAAGCCGGATACGACGTTTCTAGCATTTTCAAATTATAACTGTCGAAAAGGTTTATTCGTACCTTGAGACCCAAGGTATGTCCAAGGGAACGGCCCTGCCGAGAGAAGTGAAAAACATCACGGACAACACAAGTATATATACAATTATACCAACTCAGAGAGGGGGATAAGGGGTGACTACAAACATAGGAAAACAAGACACATGATGGGAGGGAGGGGATAAAAATGTACCTGCGTAGAGCTAAAATGAACATTCTCGATGCATTACACTCTTACGGCGCATGCTCGCCACACACCCATTGGCACCCCGCCACGAGGGATAGAGCATTTTACTGGCTCAATGTTTATTCCGCGTTCAGACGAACAATATTTTTGTGGAGGAAGGACGCCATTATTCTTGCGTGTGGTAAACAGTCAGTTGGCGCAGCACAGTGGGGGACTTTTGGTGAGTTTCTTGAATTTAGAGTCTTTTCTTGGAGCATATATTTCCAATAAATGCTACAATGTCCTTCCAGTACAGATCCTGAGGCAACAAGAAAAAAGCTGTCCTTCCAGTACAGATCCTGAGTCAACAAGATAGAAGCTGTCTGTCACTCTAGTAACAGATCCTGAGTCAACAAGATAGAAGCTGTCTGTCCCTCTAGTAACAGATCCTGAGTAAGCAAGTTGTAAGCTGTCGCTAAAGTACAGATCCTGAGTAAACAAGTTGTAAGCGGTCCCTCCAGTACAATTCCTGAGTCAACAAAATAGAAGCTGTCCCTCAAATACAGATCCTGAGTCAACAAGATAGAAGCTGTCTGTCCCTCCAGTAACAGATCCTGAGTCAACAAGATAGAAGCTGTCCCTCCACTAACAGATCCTGAGTCAACATGCTAGAAGTTGTTTCTTGAGTACATATCCTTAGTAGACAAGATAGTGTTATGTTCATATAAAGTGACAGTTTATATGGCCGGGAACCCCCCCGAAGACACAAAATTGGTTGAAATGAAGATGGTCCTTGTCATAATAAGGTCTTAGATATATGACGCGGGATTTGAGCGTGTTGGAATCCAGTATAGTTACGAACCTCTTTAGACGGTAATCAAAACAAATGTAAGAGAGCCTTTAGAATACTCATTTGAATAGAAATTTAGTCATCCTAAGATTAGGGGAGGATAATTAAAAATGGATGGTTCTGATTACTCTGGTACAATAGTGGTCTAAATTACTTCAAGAGGTCACAAATAGTATAGTAATAGTATTAATAAACATAGTAATACCCAAGATAATAAATTTCAGTTACAAATATCCTTTACCGCAAGGATTGAAACAGTAACAACTCATAGATTGTTACTAATGCAAAAACACTAATATGATTATTATAAAACGGATGCTTCCCCCACAATGCCCATTTGACCAATCACATAAATCTATTGTAATAATTAATTTATGTTTATTGACTTAAAACGGCAAGTTTACCGAAAACCACTGATAGGGCAAAATCATAGCAATTAAATGACTTACTATCTTGGTATATGTGATTAGTAGGAAATACATGTCAAATTTAATAATACACTTCAATTTTATCATCTTGTTTTTATATAACTAAGCCTTAGCAATGTTCTGACGAATGTGATTATAAAGACATCTACATTATTTTCAATAACTCTTTTGGCCTGAAATCTAAGCATTTTCCAGTCATTAAATATCCACAAAAACTCTACTCTCTCATTATAAAATAGTAACTGACATATATTTAAAATTTAGTTTGACTAATCCTTCAAACATGATTTAAATAACCTTAAAAAAAAAGAGAGGATAATTATGCATGCCACAATTAGAGTTATTATTGTTTTTGTTTTCATGGTTCTAGTTGAAATAACTGTTTTTTTTTTCGCACAGATTTTTGTTGTATGCTCTTATTTTTCTTTTTCACATCTAATCTTTCATGTTTTTCATCTTCTCTTCTCGCCTGTTATGATGCACGAAATAAGCAAGACCATTCTTTAGGGGAGGCGAAGGGAAAGGAGGGGGAATAATAGTGGTTACGACGGTTATATTTTTCGTGCTTCTGGTAATGCTGGTTGGGGAACGTTGTTTTATAGCTCCGTCATTCGTGTCTGCCAAATAATATGTTCGCTAGCATAGGTGATCTATTTTCAAGTACAGTCGGTAAAAAATAAAAATATATTCTTCTTGTATAACTTATACATATTCTCGTGTAGTTCAACCATTTCTTCCAACGACAGTTCAAGACGTTAGCTATCTTGTATAGTGATGAACTTGAGATACCAAACAAGATGAACGTCCCCCTTCTACTACTTTTTAACTGTGGTTTCCCAACACTCTCACCAAGCGAATTTTGTCGAATATCTTATCATGCCCTCTTAGACACTAATAGTCCAAGTATTTTAGGGCCGTAGCTAAACTTTAGTATCAAAACAAACACTATACAAATTTAAATAAGTTTTCAAAATCAGTAACTACTTATTCTAATCGCTGTGCATGTGTTAAAGACAAATGTATTGTCTGTTTCGCTGGTAAAAGAAATGCCAGATGTTAGGTTTAAAATGCCAGACAGGTGCGCTGAGGGTGTTTATAAAATAAGTTTTACACTCTACCTCACACGTAAACATGAACAAATTTCCTAGAAAATATATATATATATATATATTAGCACCGCGAGTATTCCAGACAGGTAGAAGGATTCGATAAAAATAAAGCTGCTGATTGATTTTTTTTAATATCAAGAGCTTAACTCTAATATTTCTATCTGACCACTAGTAAAAGCTAAAAACAAGGCTTCTCTTATATTCAATCAAGTGAAAAATGACAAAAAATGACAACTTAAGCACAGGAGTCGAACCTTGTAATTTTGTCTTTGCACTCCAATGATCTGTCACTGATACATCCTGGTTCGTCTAATATCGTCTCTAATAATTATGCCGTGAATAACAATGCATTTATCAAACCTATTTTAAGGAATCCTAATATTTAAACTCAAACCAAATAGAACTGAGTTCATAATAAATATATTTTACTTCTGAGAGAACTCAATATAAAATAACAAGTATAAGATATTCGAAATTATTTTAGTGTCAAGAAGGACTTGTTTCCATTATTTAAGTACAATATAAAATATATTGGTAAATTAGGGTTTATGAAAGATTGAATTGGTAATTTTACAAGTAGTAGCTTTAGGTGATAAACGCTATAGAAAGTAATAATGTTTGGTCTATAGACCAGTATATGAATAAGTGTAATATATATTATATAAAAATTATAAATTTAATGTGTAAAAACAATTTCTAGAAATTGAACTCAAATAATTATATGTGTAATTTTTTTGACAGCTGTTTTTACCACACGTCACTTGTTTATTTTCTTATATTATGTTAAACACATACTTTTTTATATTCAACATCGCATGTCGTTGTCTGCCTCTTCTAGGCGTGCTTGAAAAGGCACATACGAAACGACCAATCACCTTTAAGTGACACGAGTCACGTGACAATAGCTAACTACACATAGTCCTTTGCGGCTTCCCGTCTCTTCATCCCCCCCTTCCCCCCCTCCATAATAAAAACTCCCATCATCCGTCATCTGTAACTCTTAACAACACGCCTGGTTACAGCCATCTGCTAATAGAGCAATTTTATTTTGGAGGGCTCCTCTAGGTCCTCTATTTCCCTCCTGAAATGTGCCACCGTCACGCAAACAAGTGGAGGGGGAAGAACGGAAAGGGTGGGGTGGGAGAGTAATAACAATAATAAAACACATATTCTTTTTTTTCAAGATCTCAATTACGAAGTGTTCTAGTTTTATTTTTTCTTCTTTCTTGTCTTGTAAAGAGTCTAAGGGTGTGCCATTTTCATCAGATTTGATGCCTCTGTCCGGTTTTCGGTTGTTGGTTCGTGATTACCGAAATGACAGGTGTTTTTGTCTGCCCTCCGGAGGGATAAGGAGGGAGGGATCTCCTTGAAACACTTGGAATTGTGCACTCGTTATTACGATTCACCTCATATCTTCTTCGGGATACGTCTTATTAAAGAAGGAGAGAAAGAGAAAGGAACAGATACGCGTTTCGGAACAAGATGAACTTGCTGTCGTTGGTTGTTGTGCTGTTGTTGTTTTTTTTCTCTCCCATATACTTTTTTTTTCTACTGGGTGTGGTACATGACCTAAGGGCAACAAAAGCTTCAAAAAGTTTTATACACTCGTAAGAGCATAATCAATTTAGGAGACGGTCAGTTTTAAGTTCTGAAGCAAAACTAAAATCTGTTTATGATGGGTTTTTACCTGGATGACAGTTCAAAAATCATATGTTTATATTTTGGGTTGTCAACACTTGTAAAAGATCACTGTTTTGTTATAAATAAGATTTTAATTACCTGTTATATTTTACATTAAAAATAACGTAAGCTTGAGTTTTCTCATACTATTTAATTCCTTTTATAATTTATTTTTATCCAACTCGAAACATTATTTTAAACATAATTAAAAGTTCTTATTTTTCGTTTCTGAACGTTATTGACTATGTGCAATATAGTGCATACATCAATCAATAACTTTTAATACAGGCATCGTATTTACTTGGAAAAGAGAAAATACTTGTCTTTTTTTATATATAATAAAATATTATATGATTATTTGTTCGTATTTTGAAATATTTAACTGAATAAAACATTTGTGTCCACTACGTGGTTGCATGATTGTAAAAAAAACTTATTTCCATCATGTTCAATTGTGATATGGTTTAAATTCATCGGTCGCCATTTTGAATCTATTTTCATTAGACCTTTTGTGTAAGTGCTGTGAGTAATAAATTTTTAAGTGAAATAAAACGATAAATAAGCTTTGTTCCTGACCTCAAATAAATGTATAAATAATATTGGCCTAATTTACTGTGGTTAGCTATCACATTCATATGTTACCATCTGTTTTCATTACAGCTATCCAAAGTGACAGATGTCAGCTGTTGGCGTAGGGGTATATTAGGAATTATTTCTGGTAACTTTTTGAACTGTCATCCAAGTAAACTAAGGTCATGAATGAATTATAGGATCGCATCTTTCTCACGGTTGATTCAATTTATTTCTTTTGGACTATTTTTTGATATTTTCGTTGAAATGTGTGTTTTGTTTATGTTGATTAAAGAGGAGAACTACCAGAACATTGAAACGCGTTACTGATGCAGAGAAATTATGCGGTTTTTATTAGCAATGAGTCTTACTGACCTTTTAGATTATACGTATATGTACTAATAACGCTGTGTCAAGAATGAGTACGATTAAATTTATCATTAGTTGACCCTCACTATCGTTGAGGAAGAAATGAAAATCATTTAATGAAAAAAAAACAGCCTCAGACATCATCAATACATCCGACTTGGATTAAAGCAATAATTGGCACCGGCAGATCAATCTATTGAGAGCAATTCAAGCGATGAAGTGAGTCTCACGTTATTGAAGATCTAGTTTTTTTTTTTTTAATTTTCAAACCGTATCTTACTTCTAAATAAAGGTATAATGTACTATCGTGTTTCTACAGGATTGAAAACTTACATTTAAAGTCCTATTACTTGAAGAAAATAATTGAACACCTGAGAATTAATAGCGGGTAAAGACCACAATATGGAGATTACCAGAGTTGAGAATGCAAAATAGTTTTTCTATAATTGACTATCAAGATATTAAAAACTGTTCTTTATTTTTTAGTAAGCTCTAGGTTCGTTTTCATATTTATTTCAATAAGCTATAATAGTTTTTTTAATGTAATTATATTGTTTTGTCAATAAAGCGTCTTTTGTGCATCTAGTAAATTTGGTTTTTGGTCTTTACCCGATTTTCATTTTCAGATATTCTTATTATAGCGATGTTTAAAGCCTAATGTCACACTTATGGGACAAGTAAATACAATATCTAACCATTAAACACACATTGATTTATCTTTCCTCAATCCAATAAAATCATGCTTTAACGGGGTTACAATGTAATATTCTAAGAAAATTAATAATGTTATTATTATTTATAGTCTCCATAACTGCCACTTCCATAAGAAACGTCTGAATAAGTGGATATTTCTCTTCAATTGGTAAGCCCATTTAAAGACGAAAACGTGAATAGCTTGTTTTACATGAAAAAAAAATGATAAAGGAAAAAGGAAGGAATATACTATTTTATTCCGAGCATGAGGTTAACACTGAAAGCATTAGTTTAGAGGTAAAACATTAGGCGGTTTTTTACGTTAAGTAATATAATTGTTTGAACTAAGCAACCAAAATTACTAATTAGTTTAGTCTTTGCCTTCATTTAGTGAAACTAACGTTCATTACAATTTTTAATTTCTAATATAAAGAAACAGTAATAAAATGTGGAATAAAAAAAATCAACATAGAAATTATAACGATTGTATATGTATTTTTATGAACATGAACAAAAAAAGGAAACTTTACAATATCATTACTGTCCCCATTTCTGTCTGTCAGTCTGGCCACTGATCCTAAGATATTAAGATTTTGCAGCGCCATACTTATTTATTTTATGTTCCTACTCTAGCCCTTTAATTAAGGGTAGTTTACTGTTGACTGATTTTTTTAATTCAAAATATTTTGAAAATGGCTATAACGACTTTGTTTAAAATGCAAGTATGAGATTTGTTGGACATGAATAATAGCACTGTATAGATGTTTTTAGGCAAAAATTCGTTGAAGGGTAGCTAAGAGATGAGATATTTTTTTTCAAATCATAAATATTTCCAAAATAGCTGTAACGATTTTTTTTTAAACTGAATATCTGGGTTGAATGTTGTGTAGCATGACACATAACAATGTATCTTTGTATTTGGGGTAAAAACTCAATTAAGGATAGTTTACTGAACATTGATTTTTCAAAAACTTTACAAATGGCTCTAATGATTTGGTTCCAAATGGGTATCTTGGGAGGGTTTGATGTACTAAATAGCAATATTTACCTGTTTTTAGTGAGTGTAAACTCATTTGTGGGTAGTTAAATTATGACTAATTTTTAAAAAATAATTTAATATATTAAATTAGGCTTTTCCAATTTGGTTCCAAATTGAGAGTGTTTGACAGGAAAATAATACTGTCTACTGGCTTTTTTGGTAAAACCTCATTTATGGTTAGTTTACAAATGACAGATTTTTCAAAAACTTTAAATATTCTAAAAATTGTTATAATGATTTGGTTCCAAATAGGTATCCTGAGAGTGTTTGGCATGGCATATAGGCCCACCAGGGGCTAAAACCAGGCTCAGTACCAGGGTCAAGGCAGGGTTCGCCCCTATTTGCCATATTTGACTTGAGTGGAGCGAAACCTTATTTGTTTAGGGTGTAGCTAATATAAAAAAAGGGTTTTCGAAGAGCCTGGGGACCTTGCCCCATCAAATATTTAGAAAATATTTACATTCGCCTTCGTTTTTTTTACTCTTATATAAGCTACTTGGAGGGGTCCTTATCCATAAACCTTTGGAAATGTAATAGTGCTAGAAGCTATAAAGAGTGACCTTCTCCTAGAACTAGATGCCTATTTTAGAAAATATTTTAACTGGTCTCACCTTGGTAATTTTTTTAAAATCGGCTGACTCTTGAAGCTATTTGGAGTGTCCTCGTCTTTACAATCTTTGAAAATTAAATGTCTCTTAAAGATATTTATAGCGGACATTTTCCGGCAAATTTTGAAAAATTGGATGCACTCAGAATATATTTTTAATAGTTTTACTCTAGCAATTATGATAATTTAATGCTTCTATAATCTATCTAAAATGGTTTTTTCTTTACAATATTTTTGAAACTTTGGTGCCTCTAGACACTATTTAGGATTTGAGAAATCTTTCAGCTTCATGCTCAAGAATATGTGATGAGTGAGATACACCCAAAGGGGTGCAAGCTTATTTCCGAGGTGGAGAAGCTTATTCCAGTCAGGGGTAAACAACATATTTTCAGAGATGCAGTGCCCATCCCTCCCTCTACATACACCATTTTCTTGAACCTGGTTTTTACAATTTTATTTATCTTTGTTGCCACATTTAAAAAAGAAGTTCATTGTAAAAAATTAATACATATATTAACTGAACACTGAAAAGTTATACTTAAAATGAAGTATTTAATTTGAACTCAATTTAATGCCCGATTATTTTTGTTTGCATAATTTATTTTCAATAGAAAATAATAGACTCAACGAAATTTACAGTAGATTTTAAATGAAGCACCTGACTATAATGAACCAATGGTATAGGCCTAATTGTGACAAATGCCTGTAAGCCCCCCCGTAGGAAGCCCCATATGGTAAACTGGGCGTGCACTGTTCTTTAAATAGGCATTTTATTGTTTGTTATTCATATTCTATTTTGTATTTTTTTAATCACCTACATTTTCATTTTAAATTTGTGTGAAGTTGGATATCGGGCCCTTGTCCCTAATAATCACTAGCATATTACCATGGTATCAAGAGTCTCCCCTCCCTACCTCCCCATTTTCCCTTCGTGGTGAAACTGATGACAAATAATATTGTATAGGACTGCTTATTTTAGAGGTTGAAGCTTATTTATGGGTAGTTTATTTATGACTGATTTATCAAAATCTTGAAACATAAAAAATAACCCTAACGATGAGGTCTCAAATGTGTATCTCGGGGCTGTTTGAAATTACAATATCACTGTATATTTAATGTTGGGGTGAACACTTATGCATAGGGGGCTTACTGATTTTTGTCTGTTTTATTTAGAATATTAAAAAATATTGTTTTAGCAATCTGGTTCAAATAGGTATCGGTTAAGTTGCTTGTATTGTAAATAGCTATAAATATTTGTTTTTCTATAGAATGTTCTACGAGAGTGTGGGATGGATGCATGCTTAATAAATGCAATTATGGCGGTGTTTGAAGGAAATAAAGCGTGCGTGAGGATGGCTACAGCTTTAAGCGAGGGGTTTGAAATTGAACCGGGTGTTATACAAGGTTGTATTGTATTCATACTAGCTTAATGTATTAATTGATAAGTGTATGAAGGATGCTTGTGAGGACGCGGTTGTTATACAAATGGACAATGTGGATGTGAGAGTACTGCTATATCCAGATGAGGTCATATTAATATATAATAAAGGAACGTGACATGTAGAATGTATTAAACCATTAGAATTTGATGACCGGGAGAATGGAGCTTTATATAAGTGTCTACAAAACTTAAGTTTTTGGATTTTGTAAAGGACATCAGAAAATAATTGTAAGCTTAGTATAAATAGAAAACTGTTATAACACGTGAATGATTTTATAAATCTGGGGAGTGTTTTCTGTAAAATTTGAAATAAGTGGTGATCAACAGATGCGGGAATGCGTCTGGAAGAGTATAGTTGGATGTTTGTGGACCATTGTAAAGAATGAAGTAGTATCGACAGAGGCAAAAATGGAAGTATATAAAAGTGTGTTAAAACCAACATTGTTTTATAGATGTAAAGCGAGTGTTTGTCAGAAACACAAGAGCAATATGGATAGGACTGGAATGAGATATCTAAGAAATTGATATGGACATACCCGTATTTACAGAGTCAGTAATGAATAGGTGCTGAAGGAGCACGGTTTGAAAGTGAATCCATTAGGTCAATGTGAAAGAAGCTTCTTACGCTGGTTTGTACATGCTCAAAGAATGAGTGTGGACCAAGGGATAAAGCAAATATATTTTGGAAGAGCGTATATATCAAAAGGAAGGATTAGGTCATGTAATACGTGGTTAAATGTGCTAGAAGAATGTGTGAAAAAGATAAATATAAGGGGGTTTAAGAATAAAATAACGTGTATGATTCAGTGTGTGAATGTTGTTGAAGTGAAGGAAGTATAGGACAAGGATAAGAAAATGTGTATAAAGTTAATGAGCATGGATTACATATGAATTTGTTGGGGTGTTTATAGCTATATGCAGTTTATTGCCTACGCCATGATGAGACGGCATGATTATGTATGTATATATATATATATATATATATATATATATATAGGTAGGGGGACAGGGCAGTAATAATTTCTTCATTTGGCCAAGTCCCCCAAAAGAAGAAGGCAAAGAATATCTTAAATACTAAATCCCTCTTGAAACAAATAATGATTAAATATATTATGGTTTAAGGTATTTTGGGAATTTTATAAGAGGCCAACTAACTTCTAAAAGTTTCTCCTTCCTTCCTTATACTTTCCTCTTATAGTAACACGTTAATTATCCCTGTGTTAAACGTATAATTAATATATTAAAAAGTTTATGTAAGCCACATACTCGTCTATTTTGGTTTGCTGGCCACGGAGGGTGGCTCAAATAACCCTGAGTGACCTTTCCCTAACTACCCACTCTCCCTTCATGTAAGTGTGTATAAGTTTGATCTAAAACTTTAACTTCCTTATTCACACTCCCATTAGTATAAATTACACTGATAAACAGGACAAGAATCTATTGAAGAAAATGTCAGCTCCTTGAATTAAATGTGAATGGGCTATATCCATGTAGGCACCGACCATAACATATCTGGTCTGCAGACGATTCAACGTTAGTGACACATTCTACCACCATGTGCTGTGGTCGGCACATTATTGAGAGTAAAGAACTGAAATCTCGATTGTTGACTCATTTTATAACGTTTATGATTTTAACGTATTTAGAATAGCGTGACCATTTGTTATTGTTGTTTGGAACAAAGAAGGTTGTTGCATTTAAATTATAAATCCTACTGCCTTGTTTTTATATTCGCTTTATTTGGCTGTGTTAATATATTAAGTACATATATAATGTAGCTATGCAATGGAAATTATAGGATCTGTTCAAGAAAGTACAGAACTCCCTATTAAGCACGTTCAATTCATCCCAGGTTATAAATCTTACACCATGGTTTAGGCATAATCTATCGTAAGGTAAGGTGACCTGCCGCCCCAGATAATCGGGACAGTCCCTGAAATTTGACTTATGTTCCCGACTCGTTAGGTCCCTTCGTTCCATTTAAACAGTTAGGAACCTGCTTCGGTAGCCACATGGTCTAAGGTCTCGCCATCGCAATAGACTAAACTGTAGATGGCAGGGAAATCGGGGTTCAAATTCCGTTCGCTTGTACTAAGGGCGGTTTTTATTAAATCGTTTTCCACTATCCCGCCATGCAAATACAGGTATACTACCTCTAAATTCAAACTTACTCATTCCTAACCCACTACCGTAATTAGTACATATGTGAAAAACATGAACAAGTGGTAAAATTTGGTGCTAAAAAAATTGAGAAGTGGTTAGATAGGTTAAGAAGGCGTCATTCTTGGAATAGACTGGATTACCTATGACTGGAAGATCAGGGATTGAATCCTGGCCAGATGTCATGAGTTCCCCCCTCCCCCCAAAATGGTTTTCCACTCTCCCTTATCGCAAATGCAGGTATACTTCATCTGGATTCAAACTTCCACATCCAAAACATATTGGTGTGATTAGTATATTTACATATAACACAAACGAATGGTTATATAAATAAACTAGTAGGGAAGAAAAAGACATGGAAAAATCAAAAGAGATTTTTTTTACAAAATAAAACTAATTTACATCTTAAATCTTTATTTATGTGGAGCACGTGAAGTTGTTTAGGGGGAAGGGCTTTTTATATTTAAAAAAAGTGAAATAAAAGTGTATCTCCCTTTGAAGGTGTGTTCTGTGGCTACCGACAAGACGGGATTAACACTTGTTGGCGGTGGTGTGCGGACAGCGGTTGATGAGGTGCGCAGGGTGTGTATCCAACCACCATGGGGCCATCTTACTTCACAATGTCTTCATCTTCCAAGCGATGAGGTGATACGAATTATTTCTAGAGCCCGCTTCACATGGGCCTTTCAACTTCGCGACTGGATTGAAACGAACCTTAGAGTTTTTAAAACTTTCGCCGACACTTACTCCAAGAGTTTAAATATTTATATAAATTTATTTGTTATTTTATTAAAAATATTTTCCCTAATCGTAAAAAGCGTGTTTTTAAACTATACACATAATTTATGGAAGAAAGTTAGTTATGTTTATCAAACCATTTCTTAAAACTTAATTAGCTATATAGTTTACATAGAATCATATAAAAATAAATAGATATACCTTAGCTCAGTAAAATTTTTACAAACATTACAAAACACTGATGTCAAATATATTTTCAAGCTAGCTATAAAAATAAATAGAAAAAATAAACGTGGGCAAAAACAGTCATATTAAAATGAAAATACATCAAATATTTAACAAATGCTATCTAATCAAAATCCTGGAATTGTTTGAAAAACACAATTCTTTACATCAGGTTCAAAAGAAACATTCTTAGCATAAAAAATAAAAAAACAGGCCTTCATTATTAATTTATTTCTGCGTGCCTATATTTCCACGGTACCAGTCTTAATACCCCATGAAGATAATCCGTAACATTGACATTAATCGGCCAGGTAAGAGGAAGGTATAGTATTAGAGGAAATGTAGTCGAAATTGAGTGAAGGAAAATCATATACAGGAAAAATGTTCCTCTGTAGTAATAGTCGTAGTTTAAGACACCAACCTGTTTTTAAAATTCAAACAAAACTTTTTTGTCAAGCTTCAAGGCCAATTTAAAAATATTTCACGTTTTATATAATTTAGCTACTTTTAAATTATTTTATTTTACTGATCATATAAAATAGTACTCCGATATCAATTTTGAACAAAATAATTAGTAAAAAAAATTTACAATAGTAACTCATCAGTAAATTATTACAAAATGAAGTTTTGTAACGTCCCTATCCTACATCTGACCAATACTGTGTAAGGTCACTGGTTTTATATGGGTGCCCGGTAGCCAACCCTAGTACAGCACTACCAGAGCACCGTAGGGACTTACATGGTTAGGATGGACCCCGAGCGGTAGGGGTTGGGATGGATGGTTCGTAGGGAATGAGACTGGCGAGGTAGTCCAATAAGATATATTTATTAATCTAGTCAAATGATAAACTATTACATGAGTAACCGGATAGACTTCCCGTGAAGAGGGAGCAGGCACGATAACGGTCTCACAACCTTTCCTGTAGACCCGCGATCGACTCTCCGGTGGGGTGAACTACCAGACCACATTTTATATCGTCATTTAGTCAGACGTGCTAGATACCACCACACATGTACTCAGCATGGCTTCCAACATTCAACAATCATGTGTTATTCTCACACACAAACTTGCTGATCTCGAGTTTCACTAGCCAGTAAGGTCCATCGGTCACACCGTGCTCGCTCGTCAACAGGATGCAAGCTATATGTCATTCTCAGCAGTATGGCAACCCAACACTCTTGACTTCCAAGTAAATGTACAAGCGTGGGTTAACCTCCTGCCAGACAGAATAAGCCTTAACATAATTATGCTCTTACAGTTTATTTTCTTAAAACCAATATATATATATATACATACACAGTATATATAAATATATATATATATATACATACACAGTATATATATAAATATATATATATATATATACATACACAGTATATATAATTTTTTACTAAAACCAATATATGTACAGTTTATATAGATATTATTAAAACAAAATGTATATATGATGATTTGAATTGTAAAAAAACTAAACAAATACATCATCATCATTAGATCATTTTTTTTTAAATATTCAAATTTAAAAAAGTAACACTTAAACTACCCTTAAACGAATGTTCCCCCCAGAAAACCAATATACAGTTTTATTTTTCATACCAAACACTTTCCAGATATACATTTAAACAAAATTGTTAAAACGATTTTTGAAAAAATTAATCTTAAATTCAAAACAATTACTCATCAGTAAACTACTCATAATTTGAGTTATAGTGTCAAAAAAAAAAAAAACATTTTTAAGTATTTACGTATAATATCTGACTATCAAATTTGGTCAAAATCCATCAAATCGTATAAGATCAATGCCCAGAGAGAGATATATACATGTGGAAAGAAAGATTTATCATAATCTCGAGGTCTTACATTTTTAATATTACATTACTTTCGCTTTATATGAGAAAAAAAATGCATAAACTAAAATCAACATATTAAAAAGAACAGTACGATGTGAACAGGGCTCTAGCGAGTGATAGAAGGGAAGGGGGGTAAGGTGGAACGGGAGAAGGGGGAGGCACAGTGCGGCAACTTCAGGGCGATCTTCGCGGTGGTCGTGCTGAGTCCCTGAGAGCGGGCGGTCGAGGAAAAAAAAAATCCTTTTCCAACACGAAAAACAACAAGAGGGTAAGGAGGGAAATAGATAGAGAGGAGGGGGGGGGCGGTGGATAACCTGGGTAACAGGGGGAGTTGGAGGGGAGAAAGGGTGAAACAATAAAAAATAACAAGCACCAAAAAACAGGTCCTACTTCGTCTTTATAGAGTTATTGTCTCGTGCTGTTCAATAGCTACATACATAGCGTTCCTTGGACGAGGAGGAATCCACTAGGCTATAGAGCATTGCGCAAAAAAAAAACAACAACTTGATAATCAATTTTTCTGAAATGGTACTCGCTCGACAAGTAAGGTTATTGGTTGGGACTCCGAGAAATATTTCTCTTGCGGATAATTGCTTTAACTTATCACGTTTGGGTTCAACCACACTATTATTTTGAAAACATTTTCCTTCAGACTAAATGTTATTGAAGATATAAAAAATATGTTTCCCCTCAAAAAAATTGTGTGTATGTATATACCATTGATGGTTGACGGTCTGTTTCCAAGGTGAGCATGGCTTCAACGAGACTCATAGTAAATAGTTCGCTTTAATTAAGTATCAATTTTGCCCTATAAAGAAAAAAAAACATATATATTCGCTCATTACATTATTTTTTGTGACCCATTTCAGTATACATAATTATGGTATAAGCCTTTAAGGCATCACTTTCATATTAAATTAGATTGATGATGTATTGATTGGGGTTTGAATTTCAGTCAGGCGTACTGAGGGTGGTGTTTTTTAAATGGTTTCCACTCTACCTTCATGCAAATGCGGTTTCAGTTCTTATAAATACTTTCTTAATTTCTAACATACTATAGTAGCTAGAAAATACAGTACGCGATAGCACGAATTGGTAGTGAGACATGAAGATAAAAATTATTGTGTGTATGATTGGTAAAATGGATATGAACAGTTTTATAGTACAGTCTTGTAAAACCTGGTTTGCCCTTACAACAACACACATTAAGCCCTTTGTACCCATACATACACTATTTTTAGGATTTAATAACTGAGAAATTTAAAAATAATAGACTTTTTTTTTACATTAAGTCACAAGACGAGAGGGGAGTAAACACGAAAAATTTACTCCAGCACTCACTGACATTTGGCGAAAGAAAAATCAATAACGCAGAAATCCAATTTCTTTGCACTCGTGTCTGCATAGGATACCAATTTCTTAAAATCACCCCAACTAAACTTGTTTCTGAATTTTAAAACAAAATCTCCTGGATTTTAAATTAAATATCTCTACACAATCATACATACAAACTATCACAGAGTCTATTGTAAGTAGGAATAGAAATATATTTTCTGTAAATTTTCTTTAATAAGTTTTCTTCAGAAATAACATTTTTATAATCTAATGAAACACCCTTTATAAATAAATTTTGAACTAATTCACAGTCAAATTAAAAACATATATTAAAACATCCGTAGTCCGTTTAGTAAACTAAACTCAAATAATTTTCTTAGATACTATCTTATTTATCAAGTAAAAATATTCACAGATAGCCATTTTGAACAAAATCTTTAAAATCAGTTTTTGAATACATAAAAAAACTCAGTCGTCAGTAGGTTAAACTTCTCTTGAATGTATTTTAATCTTAAAAAACCTTAACACGATGTTATTAATAATGCAAAAAACACTTAAAATATTTTATTTGTGGTATTTAACGTGCAACGACCTATAGGGCTTACCTTATAAGAGCTATTGAGAAAAATTAATTTTGGATTACGAGAAGCCAGAGAAGGGATATTAATGCCTACATGATCAAGGGAAAATTTGCAATAAATTTTGCTATTGAATGTATTAAAAACAAAAAGGACATCACAATAAAGTCTACGCTAGAAGAGAGTTTGTAGCCCTAAGAGGTTTCGAATTCTGTCATAATCATAATAAATCCTGTTACTAAAGTATTTATCATAGCACGAAGTGACAAATTTTCTTTGAACATTTTCCAACCTAAGAGAGTCAGTTAAGGTAATGGCTTTCCAAGCAACAGTAGAATATTATAACTTAGATCTAACCAAGGCGTAGTAAAGACATAAAAAACAGTCAAATTTTTAAATGATGACGTAACAAATTTAATAAGTTCAAGTAATCTCAATGACTGGGAAATTACATGGTCAACATGATTGTGGAAAAAAGTTTGTTAAGCAGGAGAACACCAAGATCATTAATATAAAGGGTGCAGACTATGTTTTCATTAACCAATTTATAAGTAAAAAGAAAGGATTAGTTTTCCTAGTAAAAGTTATAGATTTGCTCTTAGATTTATTAATAGACATTCAATTTTCAAAAGACTATTGTAGAAAACCATTTACATCATTTTGTAGCTCTATAAAATCTGCAATATATTAGATACTTTTAAATAATTTTACATCATCAGCAGAGAGTAAATAACTAGATGAGTTCAAATATTTTCCAATGCCATCAATAAACACATTAAAGAGAAGAGGATCTAAATTAGAACCCTGAGGTATGCCACAAGGGGTTAAAAATGTATTTGAGGTGTGTGAATCAATTTTAATAGTGAATTATCTTTCATGCAAATAACTGCTGATCCATTTTACATAAGAGTGAGAAAGTCCAAAATTTCAAAGTTTAGAGAGAATATACTATGCTGACATAAGTAAAATGCCTTACTTTAGTCAAAATAAATAGCATCAACAGGACCTTGGCTAGAGACTTGGTGTGCAACATGCCCAAGAACTTCTACTAAATTAGTGAAAGTAGATCTATTTTTATAAATTCATGTTGATTATCTGAAAGTTTATTTTATTTTTAAGTTGGTGGAGAGCATGCTCATGTATGATTTTCTCGAATACTTTGGAGAAAGTGTTTAAGAGGGAAATTGGTCTATAATTACAAGTTATTGTTGTGGCTTCTATTTTTATAAATAGGAATGACTACATATTGTTTCCATGTAAGAGGAAAAGTTTCATTTGACAGGCTAATATTAAAGATATAGGCTAACAAAGGGCTAAAAATGCTGGCACAGCCTTTAACAATAAAGCTTGGAATTCCATCAGGACTAAATTGGTAAAATTATCTACAGCCAAATTAACATCCGTAGTAGAATAAACAAGACCAATCAACGGTGGCCATTATATTGATTAAGGTAATCACCACGTGCATAGTTAATATATGTGGTGGGGCTGTCATTAATTTTAGTAGCAATAGATACATCAAGTGAAATCAATAAGAGCGGATGTGCTAAATCAATATTTACTAGCGATTGAGAGCTCTGAGTTACTAAGGGGTGGTTGAAATTAGCAAAAACAAGGTCAAGGAGGTTAGTGTCATTATAAGCTTCATTAAGTTGCTCTAATCCTATTATGTTGATCAAAGCAAGGAGTTGAGAAGCTTTTAATATAATGTATAATAATAATAATAATAATAATAATGGCATACCTGGGCTACAACAATCTGTCGATGAGTTTGAGAAAGGATCATCCAATACAAATACACCTTTTCCCAGGGGATGACCAAATGAATAATTGCACATCCTTTTTGCGGAGGCTCTTTCCATGTCCCGATGAGGTGAAAGGTTGATGGTAGTGAATATGATGGGGTACAACCAATGATGATCTAAGCCTAGCTTTTTTTATAATCAACAAAACACTCTTTGACGATGGGAACTATCCCCTCTTAGAGAAAAAATAATTAGGTACAAACCGGGAATTGAACCTGGGACCTCTAGATCAACAGACAGGAGCTCTCATCTCTATACCCCCAGGCCAGGCAAGTTAGAACTTTAATATTGAGTAATTAGTAAAATTCACTTATTTCTTGGGCTAGAATAAAAATTACCTTATGGCCTTACAGCATCACCAATTATATAACAATTAAATATCAAGTTCAAATGAAATCCATAAAAACATTTCGGATGTAGCCTGAGGTATATAGAGACAGACCTGGGAACAAACAGAATGGTAAAACTATTATTTTTTTTAAGTTCGAGGGTACTGAACATATAAAATATAAAATGTTTGTGATTACAATACTTTCTCTATATGAAAAATCATAATTTTTTATAATGCATCTTAAAATAGTACAAAACTTAAAAAAAATACATGTGAGTTCACTTTAACCCATTATTTTTATAGCCCCACTTAGCCAGCAAAGAGACTATCATATCAGAACCAGTCTATATTTTATCCTTGAGTATATCACATTGAAACGGTTTATTAAAAAAATATAACAAAAATCATATAAAAGAAAAATATAAGAAAAATAAAGACTCTAATCATAAGTGAGACCTTAGCTCAGAAACCAGTTGTCTAAAATTCTTGATTTTTTTTTCTTTCATTTTACGACCAGTTGTAAACCTTTCGATTTACGATTTGGGAAATGTTATTTCACAGTCGGACTTAATTAAAAGACGCCAATAGAACTAGTTTTTGTTGTGCCTGCTACAACCAAGTATAATAATAATAATAATAATAACAGTAAAGGTCCTTAATTGCCTCGTTAATGTAGCTATACATATACGTCATTTTAATGTCAAGGTCGTATTAGACTTAAGGTGACCATCTAACGTAGTGCTGAAGTGAGGTGTAGAGGTCCAAAAATTCCACGTTATTTAAGAAGTGATTTGTTATTTAAAAATCCTGTGAACACTATTATCACGGTAAAATGTATTGTTTGCAAATTATGTTTTATCAATATCTTTCAATTAAGGAAAAATTCGAGGTTGTTTTATTTTCAACAAATTTTCACTTGAAAGTTAGTTTTTAGAACAAAGCAAATAGTTAGAAACAAAGACCTAGCCTTCTTTAGGTAAACAGACTTTTTATTTAAAAACAGGATCACACAATGCCAATGATAAGAGGATTGAGGATTGTTCAGTGGTTTTGAAGCTTCAACACTGTCATTCCTTTAAGAAGTACAGGGCTTTGAGGATATTTCCCTTCGTGTGGTTTAAGAAATAAAACCATGGGAAGATATTTCCTTTCGTGTGGTTTTGAAGCATCAGGACTGTCATGTGAGCATATTTCCCTTCGTGTGGTTTTGAAGCATCAGGACTGTCATGTGAGCATATTTCCCTTTGTGTGGTTTAAAGAAATAAAACCATGGGAAGATATTTCTTTTCGTGTGGTTTTGAAGCATCAGGACTGTCGTGTGAGGATATTTCCCTTTGTGTGGTTCAAAGAAATAAAACCATGGGAAGATATTTCTTTTCGTGTGGTTTTGAAGCACCAGGACTGTCGTGTGAGGATATTTCCCTTTGTGTGGTTTAAAGAAATAAAACCATGGGAAGATATTTCTTTTCGTGTGGCTTTGAAGCACCAGGACTGTCATGTGAGGATATTTCCCTTCGTGTGGTTTTGAAGCATCAGGACTGTCATGTGAGCATATTTCCCTTTGTGTGGTTTAAAGAAATAAAACCATGGGAAGATATTTCTTTTCGTGTAGTTTTGAAGCACCAGGACTGTCATGTGAAGATATTTCCCTTCGTGTGGTTTTGAAGCATCAGGACTGTCATGCTAATAAGAAATACAGGCATGTGAAGATATTTCCTTTCGTGTGGTTTTGAAGCACCAGGACTGCCATGTGAGGATATTTCCCTTCGTGTGGTTTTGAAGCACCAGGACTGTCATGTGAGGATATTTCCCTTTGTGTGGTTTAAAGAAATAAAACCATGGGAAGATATTTCTTTTCGTGTAGTTTTGAAGCACCAGGACTGTCATGTGAAGATATTTCCCTTCGTGTGGTTTGTGTGGTTTTGAAGCACCAGGACTGTAATGCTAATAAGAAATACAGGCATGGGAAGATGTTTCCTTTCGTGTGGTTTTGAAGCATCAGGACTGTAATGCTAATAAAAATACAGGCATGGAAAGATGTTTCCTTTCATTTGGTTTTGAAGCACCAGGACTGTCATGCTAATAATAAATACAGGCATGGAAAGATGTTTCCTTTCGTGTGGTTTTGAAGCACCAGGACTGTCATGCTAATAAGAAATACAGGCATGGAAAGATGTTTCCTTTCGTGTGGTTTTGAAGCACCAGGACTGTAATGCTAATAAGAAATACAGGCATGAGAAGATGTTTCCTTTCGTGTGGTTTTGAAGCATCAGGACTGTCATGTGAGGATATTTCCCTTTGTGTGGTTTTGAAGCACCAGGACTGTAATGCTAATAAGAAATACAGGCATGGGAAGATGTTTCCTTTCGTGTGGTTTTGAAGCACCAGGACTGTAATGCTAATAAGAAATACAGGCATGGGAAGATGTTTCCTTTCGTGTGGTTTTGAAGCACCAGGACTGTCATGTGAGGATATTTCCCTTTGTGTGGTTTTGAAGCACCAGGACTGTCATGTGAGGATATTTCCCTTTGTGTGGTTTTGAAGCACCAGGACTGTAATGCTAATAAGAAATACAGGCATGGGAAAATGTTTCCTTTCGTGTGGTTTTGAAGCATCAGGATTGTCATGTGAGGATATTTCCCTTTGTGTGGTTTTGAAGCATCAGGATTGTCATGTGAGGATATTTCCCTTTGTGTGGTTTTGAAGCATCAGGACTGTCATGTGAGGATATTTCCCTTTGTGTGGTTTTGAAGCATCAGGACTGTCATGCTAATAAGAAATACAGGCATGGGAAGATGTTTCCTTTCGTGTGGTTTTGAAGAATCAGGACTGTCATGTGAGGATATTTCCCTTTGTGTGGTTTTGAAGCATCAGGACTGTCATGCTAATAAGAAATACAGGCATGTGAATATCTTCCCCTTGGTGGAAGAAACTGCCTTAGTCTCTATTCACGCTCTTTGTGTATTATGTTGGTATCGCGATCCGTTCGATCTTCATGTAGCGCTTATATTAAGGAAATGTCCACTTCGTGTTTTTAAATGTAAGCCATCACAATGGACTTCAGTTAACGTTGTTATGATGTTTCCTTAACGTAAGAGTTGCCCAAGGAAGAACTGTCACGTTACATCTCATTACGTAACAGTGTACTAGGTGTTTCTTCCAGCCAATCACACTGCGAGTAACTCTAACAAAACGTGTTTTTAGTGTTTCATTTGTTTGCGTATGGCTGGGATGGTGAGACTTTTACAACCAATGTGCCACTTAGAGATCAGCTGAGTTTCGAACCGGTCCAGTGTGCCACCTCTTATTTACGTATTTAATGAATATTTTAAAATAAAAAACTTATACAATACTACGCAATGTAATGGAAAACTCAAATAAAATTGTTGATATTTTAACATTGCCTATAAATATGGAGAATTTATTTAGTTTTCAAGTGAGTTTATTAATCAATATTAATTTCAATAATTTAAGTAAAAATAACAATAGTAAATTCTTCAGTGGAAAATGTCAACAAATTAATCTATATGCAAAAATTAGAAACGTACATAATCTTTTCCATACTCTATATTAGTTTAAAACGTGTTGTTGTGTTTTTCTAGCCAAAATATTAATGTTCGGTTCATGTTCATAATTTTTTATCTTCATGATTCAGTCCAAAACACCGTTGACCTGATAAGGTTCAATGTGCACTGGCATTGAATGTTATGGCTTTAAATCTATTATTGACCTAAAATACTACCCCACGTTGTGAAAAATGTATCTAATGTTTATTTTTTTCATGTAGACGTACCACCCAAATCGTTTTCAGGTGCCATAGATTTGCCATCCCTGAATTATTGTATGCAGACGGTTTCATTAAAAAAATATAGTTTTTTCATGTCTCGTAAGCACCCCTAAATTTTGTAACCGCAGTAATTTTCTATAAATGCAAGTAATTGAAGCCTAATCATCTTTAAAGTGGGAATGTATTTGATGCTGAAAATGTCAGTGTTTTTGCAGTTTCTATGGCAACAGTTTTTTTTTATCAAAATAAATCAAATATTGCTTCTATATAAACATAAAGTTTAATTTTATATATTACCAAACCCTTCCTTCACCTCTGACAAGACATCTTGTGAATGTGGGGAATGCCAGGTCTCCACCGTGGTTCGGATTCCACGTTAAACTGTAGGTCCTCCATTTCATCTCACAATCACCCTACCATTACACATTAGCGTAAGTGCGTATAACCCGAACGGGTAGTAAGACGCGGTGCTAATAATAATAATAATAATAATA